>OY735200.1:68909210-68969210 GCA_963457665.1 Thysanoteuthis rhombus
CCACCAACTCTACAGCTGCACAGGATTTCCTATTATCCCGTGTCTTCTAGCTATCCTTCATTAACAACCAGGATAAGACGTAATATGGCAGCCTTTATAGGCAAAATCATTGATCACTATCCACAGTGAGGAGAAACAACCTGGGTTTCTTTAACCAGTTTAAGATGCACAACTATTTACAACTAGCCAATGCAGCAATGCGATACCTGTATCTCCCGTGCCTGGTTCCCAGATACCTTAATCATGCTCAATCAATAAAATTGGTGTCTGCACGTTTAAGGGCCAATTTGGTTGGTCTTTATCATTGTGGTAGCCAAGTTTGCTTCAAGAAAATTGTAAATCCCATCAAGAATCTAAAAAGAATATTTAGACGAGTAAACTTGAATGTAATGTAAATAATAAGAGCTGTATCTGTCACACATGTTATGTGACCAGCAAATCAATGTTTGGACTATTGGATAGCTAGGGAACAATTCTATGCTTAAGATTTTTCAAAGACATACTTTCCAGAGGGGTTTGAGTAAATTTCATCTAGAAAGTTATTCAAATTTTAAGTCAAAATTTATGGTCCCCGTATAAAAGGCAAATTACTTTTAGGATAATTTTATGGTTAGGGGGTTTCAAATCTTTGTTGTTGTTGACTCCAATGAGATAAGATTTATCATACAGTATTAGAATGTTCCCACAGATACAATTAGGTGCGTGCTTACTACCTACTGCTATTATTATTCAGCTAAGTAGGGGAAAGATAAAGGCTTGTAAGCTAGAGAGAGACAAATCACAGAGGGACAAACAACCAAGTTTTCTGCAACAGTTTGCTGCTAACAAATATATTGAGTTCTTTCTGCTATCTTGTTTGAGAATGTAGTGTAAATATTACAAAGTAGTCTTCAATTTGATTTCAAATCATAGGTGTGTTTTTATTTGTTTGTAAGCTAGAGTGAGACAAATCACTGAGGGACAAACGACAAAGTTTTCTCATGTAAAAATGCTATACTATTTATCAATGTGCATGAATTTTAAAAGAATAAGAGAATCTTTTTTTAAATGTATAGTGAATGTTAAGTCTTTTCAAAGCTTAAAAAAGTCTGTAATCAATGTATTTAACTTGTAATTGAGCCACTGCATTGTTATATACACCTGTTGTTTATCAAGGGGATTTTACCAGACTGTCCTCAGAAAATAGCTTTTTTTTTTGTTTCTGGGAATTCTTTCCATTTATAGGCAAAGGGGATAATTTCCAGGAAAAACTTGTTCATTTTGCTTTATCTTGGCAATTCCAGGAAAAATGTTTATCCTTTGGCTCAGGTGTGTTTCTGTTTCAAAATTTAGTTATTGTCTTCTCTGGTAAATAGACAAATGTGAAAAAGAGATTGAAGGAGAAAGATAGACAGAGTGTGTATGTATATTTGCGTCTGTTAAACAAAATTATATCTATATTTTAATAAAATCTTTTTCCCTTCTTGATATATTTTGTTATTAAATTTTGATGACTGCAACGCCTTTCAAAGTGATACCAACTGATTGTTTCTGTATTCTATGATATATAAGATTCCCACTTTTTTTTAGATAAGAGAAAAATTTGAAAATTCCAAATTCTATTTCTTCACTTTAGTTTTTGTACAAACATTATGAAAGTAATGTATTGTTTTTTTTTCTGGAAGACAGCTTTGAAAAGGAGGGTGCGCATTATACACTTGTCTTATACACTGAAAAATCCTATTCTTTATTTTTAATCAGTGCTGTTTTACAGACAGCAGTACAATGATGATCTGAGTTGAAGGAATAGAAAGAAATTCAAGTGAAAAAGATAATAATAATTCATCTTTTACATATTTAAAATTCTTACTTGCTATAACCTATAATATCAGAATGCCAATCTTGTTATTGTTCTTTGGTAATACAAACAGCCCTATTGTCAAAAAGATTAGGAAGTGTCAATTTTGGTAATACTGACTGCCATGTAGTCAAAAGAATAAGGAAGCGTTAAACTGCTGATCAAAAATGGGGACAGCTAACAGTGGCATCCTTAAGATATGGCAAGTATGGCATGTGCCCTGGGTGCCACTTGGAAGGGGTACCATTTGAAGAGGGTGGCACTTGAAGAGGGCACTGTATGAAGGGGCACTACTGAGTGATTTCTACAGAAGTCAGTCAAGCCATCCTTGGAAAGTGAAAAAAGACATTTCTTTAGATGTATGATTTATTTGATTATTCTGCCCGAGAAGCACGGGGGTGCCCAGATTGTCAAACCTTTTGTATGAATTATGAGGTAAAAATACAGCTCCAAGATCACGTTACCTCACAGTACCGCTACTCAGTGCAAACTAGTAATAAGAACATTCTCTCGTGCAAACTAGGGAGGTTGTCTAGAATCCTGTACTAAATCTTATCTAAATGTTCTTATTAAAAAGGCCATTTCCTTATTTCAGAGCATTGTGTTGGAATAACATGAAACGTTCCTCCACAAGCAAGAAGGAAAGAATGAGAGAGCTGTTGATGATCATTCAAGTTAAAACTTAAACAGGCATGGGTAACCTGTGGCCTGTGGGCTGCATGTGGCCCTTTATAACTTACAGTATGGAGTGGTAAATTCTTTAATTATACCAGTATAATGATATTTTATTGAAATTTTGTTTGCTTTGTTTTGTCCTTGTTCATTCATTCATGCTTTCTCTCAATCGAGGTTTAGTATAGCAGTGTGATTCCTCAAATTATCAATCGCCATATCAATGTATATGTACTCTGATATACATATATATATAGTACAACATTATTTCTTACTAAAATTCACAATTTCTTTCTATTTTTTCTGTGAATTTCCTTCAAAAATATTTTTATTTCTGTATACTTTGTACTAAATACAAAGCTTCTCAAATTTCTCTTTCTGTGGAGGGACCGATTTATAATGAGTAATATTTCATGGGGATTGCAGTTTGAAAAAAGGTTGCCCATTAATAATGATAATGATAATGATGATGGTGATGAATAATAATAATAATGATATTATTATTATTATTATTATTGTTGTTGTTGTTGTTGTTGTTGTTGATGATGATGATGATGATGGTGGTGATGAATAATAATAATAATGATATTGTTGTTGTTGTTGTTGTTGTTGTTGATGATGATGATGATGATGATGATGATGATGATGTTGTTGTTGTTGTTGTTGTTGTTGTTTAAGAGTCTAGACTGGTCAAGGCAGACCCTCTGATTTTGCTCTGCTGAGTGCAGAAGAGGAGAAACTAAAAAATAACCAGCTTTGAACACATCATAGACCAATTTGCAAGGAAGGTGCTGTAGTAATTTTCATTCAGTACCATAATTTGTTAATTGAAAAAATTAATAAGCTTGACTAGTATTTTCGAGCTGATATTGTGGTAAAGATTTCTAAAACATAGGTGTCAGTATATCAGATGTTTGGACATGGGTGCAATTAGAGCTTGCCATAGGTGCTATTTTCCATCAATGTAACCCTGCATAGGCTTCTGCAGGGAGAAGGGTGCAGACAAAGTTCCCCTCTGGACCAGCCCTTCTCACCTAGAGTGAGGGTGTTTGAAAATTGGAACCTTATGATCAATAAAGGATAATTGTTCTGTACAATTATTTCATGAAACCCCAATTCAATGTACATAAATAAAAAGAGGGTATAATTCTTTGCCGGTAACTGGGTTGCTTCTAAGATCTCCTATTGGCCCCTACCCCCATCCCCCTGGAAATGTGTCACTGGACACCCATGCACCCCTGGCAGAATAATTAGAGAGCAATTCAATCATTGACAAAATTCAATCTCTCCATCTGGTCTAATCAAGTGAGAATAGAAAATCAACAACATTGTCACTTAATGATGATTGTTTATCATATCAATGAAAAGAAGATGGAGACTAATAGCCAAGTCATTAGTTCTGATAATAGGGGAGGAGCAAACTGACTGGAATGTTATGATTGGAGAAGGCCTCCTGCTGTATCGACAGATAATAAAACCATAGGCGTATTGGAACTCTTCTGTGAAGGGGAAAGGGAGGCTTGATTTGCCAAAGATTTTACAAGGTAATTCAAAAATTACACTGATTGGCCTGAACTGTAACTCTGCTTTTCCTGAATAGGGTGGCAGGGGGGCTACCTACCCCCCAGCTCATATGCTGAAGTAGTCTTTCCGGCGCAGAGGCCTGAGTGAAGCATACATAGATCCTAAAATGTCCAGTTGCTGCTGTAGACTATAAGGAAATGGAGTGCAACACTTTGGCTTGGTCGCTGGGGCTGCTGGAAGGATGGTAAAGTTTTCATCTGTGCTTTAAGGGGCCTTCACTTCCTAGTTTAGAATCAGAGTTGTCCCTTGACCTCGACTGGTTGCTTTCCCAAGGATAGAGACCTCAGTCTGCGCTGTTATTTTACCTCTAGTTTGGGCAAGGAGAGATTGATTTGTGCCTTTCCTTGATTATTAGGGCAAACAGCCTGGGACCAGAGTTTGAACTCGGCTCATCTATCGTTCACGCATTGACTGCTAAACCACAAGGAAAAATGAAAGCAATAAATATTACAATGATAGCTTTGCCATCTTTGCAAAATGTCTGTTATTTCTCATCCATCATTCCTACACATTTGCCAATGCCGCACAATAAACGCAAATAACAATGAGTACTGTCTGGAAAAACCTTTCTTCCAAGTTGACTGATATTAGTACAGGAATCCCCCCAATATAGTGCAGCTCGATGTAGCATCGTTTGTGATATAAGGCAGGTGATTGGTGGACCCCTACCTTTTCAACTAAATGTATCATTGTCCAGCCATCTAGAAAAGCAGAGATAAAAACAGAATTTCATGAAATGACTTACTTAGAATAACTGAGATATAGAATTTTTTTAATATGCAATCTGTTAAGGTATCATCACACAGTGTTTTACACATAATTTCTTCAGTTTTGTGACGGAAGCCTCACCCTTGAACACCGATGCACTTATAATTGACTTTTGATTATCTGTGGTTTGATTATAATGCTGTTGTCATTCTTGGAACCCATCACCCGCATTATAAAAGGGGACCATGGTATTAGCATGGAAAAGTGCTTCATGTTAGTCATTATGTGAATATTACTTTGCCTAATAGCTGAATGAAAATTCATGTTGTCACTTACTCTTGGTCTAAAATGTATTTGTATAAGTTCTTTTCAAGAGAATAACCATAATACAGTAGATATTGATTATCTTATTCGGAGCTACAAATGGTTGGGTAAGAAAAGCAGAAAATAAAGTGTTTATCAGACTCTTTAAGTGCTACATTTTATGATCAGTACCGACTAATGATAAATTTATGATTTGTAAGCATAATGCATCAAGTAGTTCAGGACTTGTGAAAATTTGTGAATAAATAGGTGTGGTTAGTCATTTGATAGAAACCATCAAGTCTCTTGGTAGCATATCATGTTTGGGGTGATCAGTTGGAAAATTGGAGAAAGAGGTGATCAATGAATAAGTTACTTCTCTCGCCTTTTGTTGGGCTGAGATCACTAAAAAAATGTTTGGATACTGCTGAACACAAAATAAGGGATCGATTTAGCATACACTTACATTGTTAATAGAATGCAACCCCCCACCCCCACCACCACCACCACATAACTTATTTTGAGGAGATATTTTCAAAAAAACAAAAAAATCATTTTTTCAAGAAAAATCATTTTATTTAATGAAGAATGAATGTTTGAAATTTCATCCCTTAAGTTCCATCAGTACAGCCTGTATGCATGACACATACATAGCCAGCCAGTCAGCAAGACCAACTCAAAAACTGAAGAAACCTATGTAGATGATGGCTGTTTTGGCTGATGGTTTCTAATATAAAGAAATTTTACCATACTAAACTGACCGTCATTAAAAAGGGCTTCATGTCTCCTTAGAGAACTACATTTTCCTTTTCTGTTTTTTAATAACAGACATCATTATTATGAATATTTTTATCATGGAATTTGACATCCATCGAGAACCAGTCTCCAGCACTGGGTGGACTGAGTGGTCAGGCAACTAAGCAGTGCCAGTAGACACAAAACATCGAGAAGCCCAAGTAAAAAAAGGGCCAAGTGTAAAGGGGCCATTAATCCTTCTTGCCCAGAAGCCCAGATCACTATCAGTCCACCTCTGGTCTCCAGTTGTAATTGGCCAGTCAAGTCACCAAGCATGTGATAGCCTTTACCTGCAGTCGGACAGCAATGAATGAATAAATAAAAATTAAGCAATATCTCTTCATCTTCATTAACACTGATGGTTACAATGCTCACAATGGTTAAAGGTGTCCTTATATACCTATGAATCATTTGCTATCACATCTGTCATTAACCTGCCTCAGATGAGATAACTGGTGGTCTTAGCAAGTTGTCAGTCCAGTGCCAGGGACAAGATAACTCATCTTTATTACTTGTTTCAGATGGCAGCAATTCCGACTGCAAATGAGGGAAATTTGCATTTTTGCCTCAGAGATATGACAAATAGTGAACAAAGTCTTTCTGTTCACAGGAATTTTTCATGAGGAATTACAAAAGTTGTGATGCTAAAAAGTATGTTGTCTGCAAACAGATTAATACAAGGGCAAAGGTAGAAAAAAAAAGACATTAACCATCTTATATACATAGGTACATCAATAAGTTCACAGCCTAATGATGGAAAACGCATTCATTTTACACAACAAATGCACCTAATTCAGTGGTAAATTTTAATGGCATAGATCATACATTATACAGTGACAATTTCAAAACAAAATTCAGGCTACAGATTTATAGACATATTTGTATATATACACACACACACACACACACACATATATATATATATATATATATATATATATATATATATATATATATATATATATATAAATACATTGCCTGGGGAAAAAAAATTTCCTATATAGCAACAAAGAAAAGCAAAAAATATTTTATTGAGATTTCGTAAAATTGAATAAGTACCAACCATAGGGCAGACAAAGAGAACACATCCTAAAACCTGAAAACTAAAAATTAATTCCTCTCAAAACTAAGACTTTGTGTGCTCCATTTTGGCTTCAGTAATCTGCACTTCACAGCAGACCATCAGTTTCAAATAGTGTCCATGTTTTATTGCCAAATTTGGTTGAGGTTCGGGATAGAGTTAATAGTTTTGTGGGATTATTGTTAAATTCTTTTTAAAAAATACTGACAATAAATTCACAACTACAGATTTTCTAAAATGAAGAAAGGGTAAGGATCCAATTTTTGCATCATATTTACATAGTAATTACAACCCCCCCCCCATCAAAAAACTGACAAATTTTTGGAAGGTTTAAAGGTCTAATAGATTTCATTTTTTGTGACAGTAACCACTGGACAATTATTTATAAGGAACTCAGTACCACTTATTCTATGTTAATCATTGGGTATAGACAAATTAGAAGCTCCGAGGATACAGCTGTTCAGGAGTCTATTAAGATATATATATACACAAGATATCAAATATTTGCCTGTTTTATAATATCATCTCTACAGCACATAGCTGGTATCATACTGTAGTACCCATTATACTTTTACTTGGGAATTAAATACAAAACCCTTCTCTGAGCTAGATATCGAAAACATCACTTCCTACAACAACCCTTTTAAAAGCCCTGGACACACATGTTCAAATGCTTATTGGCGCCAGCACTCCTGGCTAATTATGCTTGTGGCCCCGGCACTTGTTGCCAGCAACTCTTTCTCTCTCTTCTTCCTCCTCGCTAAGATCAGTATCTTTTCGCCGAACGCTCAGCCAATCTGATCTTAACCATTTTCCTACTGTAACCAATCTTTGTACTAACTTTGCCCATTTCACTTTACCAATGTCGAAGCATCTCACGTATGCACAGCTACACAGCTACGCAACTGTGTCCTCACCATGTACTCCAAACACATATACACCTCTCACTCTCATGAATGAAATGGCAATGTTTTTTACTATCTGGCAGTCACAACGATCTCTCCTAATTCTCTTTACTTTAGGAAAAATGCATGGATAAAACTCTGCATTCTCTGTCTTTCATGGTCTGTCTATGGAGTGTCTATCAGTGTCAGAGAATGGCCCCCCCAAGTAATTCACTCAACTTGGCAGTTTGGCTCACATACTGAACCCAGTCTCAATATTCATTCCTTTGTACGCTCCAAACCATATGGAAAAGCATTTCAAACAACTCCGCTTTAACTCTGACGGCAGCACTATCAATGACAGCAAAGCTCCCACCTTTCGCTATCTCTTCTCATCTCTTTACGTGATCAATCGAGTTTATGTTATCATTATATGTGTTTCATTTTCATTCATTATTTGTCATTAATGTCCTTATATTAAATGTACGTATTATTTGTCCATCAAGATATTTGAATGTGTTCCTTTTCACTTTGTTTCATCTCTGCATTTATGTTCATACTTGGCGTGCATTCTTTCCATACATCTCCTTTCCTTCTCCCACATCAAGTGATGTCACTGCTAACACTAAACCACAGGGAGACAAAATCCTTTGTCTCCAACATACTTCGCTCTACTCATTCCTCAACCAGAACAACTTGAACTATCCAGACCCATACCTTCAACAAACACTTCACTCTTCATAAAGATAATCTCTCACGAAAATACATTGATTGTACACTTCAAGTTTGGAGAATATTGGCAGTTAGCTCGTCAGAATGTCTCTTTTTATACCAAATGCTTTCCAGCCGACTTATATATATATACATATATATATATATATATATATATATATATATATATAATTTACAAGTATATATACCCCGTGAATATATGTTGGTGAATTTTATTGAGCGCTGTGATTAAATATCATCAGCAACGGAAAAAATCTATTTCCGTTTCTTTTTTGTATTCTTACAAATTGAAAAACACATTAAGATCTATGAATTATAAATTGTGCAATATCATATAGGAATTTATTTGACATGATCTCCCATTGTTATATGGTTAATACATCAGTCAATTTTGACAACGTGAATCGGATAAAAAAATTAAAGAAAATGGGGCTGCCGCAGGAATCAAACCTGCCACCAATTGGGTAGCCGCTTCAATGCTCTTACCATTGAGCTAAACAGCTCATATATATATATATAAATGTATATATTGTAAGTGCAAAAAGTATCCAGTACATTTCAAAACTTCTATTTCAACATACTTACACAGCTTCAAATATAATTTCGACCAAAGATTTCTGATTTTTGTACAGAATATTTCAATGTTCAATTTTACTTCAATATTTTTTTACTATTTTTTACACTTTGATCCAAATTCTTCACATTTTCAAGCTGAATATGGATGTTCTAATGAACTTTTTGTTATTCATCAGGAACTTTTTCATACACTCATTGTATATTCTTAGTTAGTGTTTACCTGCTAGAAAAGATGTAAAGACATCTAAACCATTTTATCCAAAGTATTGCAAATCTAATAGAAAATAGATTTTTAAAAATCATATCGGTCATCATTATCATCATCTGTTGGACAAAAGCTTTTCCTATCTCTTTCCATGACAACAGTGATTGCACTAACCTTTACTATGTCTTACCAACAAACTTTTCTTTCTCATCCATCCATCTTGTTTCTGGATTTTACTTTTTGGTTTTACTATCCCATGGGCGCTGATTGGTTATTCTTTTGTTCCATCAGCAGTCAACTCTTCTTGCTAAGTATATATATATATATATATATATATATATATATATATATATATATATATATATATATATATATACGTGTGTGTGTGTATATAATTTTCATTATTACTTCTTTCATTGAAAATGACAAACAAGGAGCATTTTTTCAATTTTTTTACTAAGCTTTTCTTGTTTTTTGCAAGACTCTCTGGTTTCAGTGTATATAAATACTTTCCAAGAGATAGAGTGCTCTCTGGTACTCAAAATGGTAGAAGATGCTGCCAAAAGTATCTGAATACATTGAAACTAGAGATCCGTTCATTTGTACAAAAACAAAAAAAGATTAGTGACAAAATTAAAAAGATACTCCTTGTCTATCATTCTTAATGAAAGATATATATATATATATATATATATATATATATATATATATATATATATATACATATACATGTATGTATACATATTCAAGTAAGGATCTGCTTCACAAACTTGTTTATGTTTCTGTCCTGTTTGGGCTTTTTGTTTAATGTTTTATATCGAATGTATTGAGCACCTAATGAAATAAACCCATCACACTCAGATATTGTATTATATTATGTTACATTCCTGGTTTGTATTGTATATATATATCTATATATCTATATATCTATATACATATATATAAACGTTTTTGCATTACTTCAGTCACTTATTTCCCATTATCTGTCAATGCATACTTTCTTATTATGGTATCGTAAATTTTCTCTTATTGGGATCATCAGTTGTTTTCCATGTAACCATTTCCAGGATTTTAAAACCAAAACCGTGATGTTAACATAACACCCCAGCTGTGTTGATCAAACACCACCTCCCTTTCAGCTATGTTCTTTTATACAGTTTATGTCATATATGTGGTTTGTCATTTCATACTGGGTATTATGAGTATAGTATATTGATATAATTTCATTCTACTCATCATTTTTTTTTTTAAACGGCTTACTCACGTAGGTTACCCAAAAATGTATTTAATGATGAAGGATCAGTAACTATACCAACTGATGTGACTCGTGTCATTTCTGTTGAATGTTCACCCATGCGAGAATTAAATCTGTTGTGTCAGATTTAATCTTAGACTGCATGCAAAGCAACTTATAATATCATCTTAAAGAATACTAATTACACAAAAACTTCTTTGAGTTATATATATATATATATATATATATATATATATATATATATATATATATATATATATATATGAATATATAAATATATGAATATAAATTTTATTTCTTATTCTTCTATTTTTCTTCCAAAAGGATAAATACAAATATATTTAGTATGGAATTATTCCTATACCAAGAAAAGGGAAAATCAAAGAAAGAAAAAGAAATTTCAAACAAAATATATTTATTTTTGTATTCTTGCTGTACAAGGAGACAAAATGTTTTTTTACTAAAGCATTGAATTGAAGGCAGAAGAAATTCGGAAAAAAAAAGAATGAAAACTTCTCAGCAAAAGACACACAAAGACCTCATAATTGTTGTATTAGTGCGCTGGGATATCGTTACCTTATCGCAAAAAAGATTGAAAGCAACAATGCGAGGTGGGGAATCTATACGTCCATAGCTTGAAACATACTTATTACTTGAATTTTGATCTGAAATGTCTTCTGTATAATGTTTGATAAATGCATTTTAGATCCACCGTCGAATCCATTGATGAGGAAGGAGATTATTTTGAGAGATTGATATTTGCTGTGCAAAATGAGACTGCAGACTTATTGATGTATCAAAGTATTTATTTCTTGGTCTCTCTAAAGACTTAGAATTACTTTGGTGAGGCTGATAATATATGATGATTCATATGGGTACAAATCCAAAATTTTGACCAGGGAGGGACAAATAGAAAGAAATATTTTTAGAAATAAATACATGAAAAAGAAAAGGAATTCCAGACATCAGAAGCTGAAAAGCAATAGGTGATTCGCAATTTTCAGACGCGTTAAAACATCTCAATAAGACACTTTACGGTCAGTCAGTCAGTCAGTCAGTTGGTCAGTTCTGATTACATTAATCAGCAGAAAAGGAAAGGAAGGAAAATGTGTGATATCACTAAAAGGTGTGACATCATTAAAAGAACATCTCTTCAAATTAATTTTTCTTCTAATCAGCGACTTTGATGTCATAATTGAATGTAAGATGTTAGCATTTTTGTTCTAAAAAAAGCCAAAAATGGCTGAGAAATGCCAAAAATAGCTGAGTATAATTTTTTTCCAAAAATAATACTTGCAGACTATTTCCATACTGCAATATTTTAAGAATCAATTCACTCAAAGAAAGACAACTCACTCTTCCTCTTCTCCATCCTCCTCCTCCTCCTTTTCATCCTCCTTCTCATCCTCCTCCTCCTCCTTTTCATTCTCCTACTTGTCCTCTTCCTCCTTTTCATCCTCCTCCTGCTACTACTACCACGTATGGTGGACGCGTTGATGAACTTATACTTCTTGTTCCCTTATACCTAAGTCATTGCTTTTTGATACCAGAATTGATGAAAGAGTAAAAAAATTATTTGAAGAAATCTACCACGGAACCAATGAGTAAAAAATTCATGCAGAATAATACAGAAGATATTTATTGTACTATTTTTAGATGGAAAACAAAGTGAATTTTTCTTTCTAAGGTTACTTCATGATTACTTAGCTTCATTTACTTTTTCTTATTTCTGGAATTCCTGTATCTAGATATTTTTTTTGAATTTTTAATAGTGCTTTGCCCAAGGGAGGGGGCTCCTCCTCTGCTGGATCCATGTCTATCTTGTGCATGTGTGTATGTGCATGTGCGTGTATGTGTGCATGTGTGCGTATGTTTGTGTGAAATACTAATGAGCAACAAATAAAAAAAGGGTTAGCTGGGAGACCTGACTTATGTTCTTAAAATATCACCACCGATGACAGATTTGTGTAACCTCTCCAATAAATTCAGTTCAATGTCAGCAAAGAGTCATGAACAATCCTGAGCCTAAAGCTGTGCTTAACGTGGCAACTACCAAGGTTAGATTTAACGTCAGGATATGACCAGGATCGCTGTCAATATGCTGTAGTCTGTTTGGGGGGATTAATCACTGGCTGTGATTGCACGAACCAGATGCATAATTATACACTTATCTTGAGGGAACTAATAGTTATAGTTGTGGATAAATCAGGGCAAAAATCTATAGATTAAATACGTCAGTGTGAGATGTGTCTGTATAATGGTGTTTACGTATTAATCTGTTGTCCAGTGTTCGGCTATTAAAAAAGAAAATAAATAGGTTCTTGTAAACCAAACCTATCAGTTTTAAAGTGTCTCCATTGTAATTTAGGCTAAGATAAATTGCTTGCATAAGGCAAAGGCTGTTTTCCCAAACGAAAAGTTAACTGACATGTCTGGTTTGTTTCTCAATCAAAACTTTTTGGCAGCATGCCATGTTGGGGGTGATCGATTAAAGAATTGGAAATAGGAATGATCAATGAATAAATTACCTCTCTCATCTTTTGTTGGGTGGTGATCACTAAAAAAGTTAGAAAATTTTTCTTCTGAAACCAAGCGTGATCACTGCTGGACGAAGTCTAAGGGACTAATTTAGCATACACTTTTATTGTAAATTTAGCCCCCCCCCCTAAAAACTAGTGTGCCCTGTATATAGATAGATAGATAGAGAGATAGATAGTGGGTCAGCCAGCCAGACTGATTTGAAAACTGAAGAATCCTATGCCGACAGCTTGGATTGATAGTGTCTAAAAATGCTACTGAGTATTACAGATTTCACCAGGAGAAAACTGATTTACTTTTCTTTGAAATCTGATTATTTTACCAAGTCTCTCAACCCTTTAAAAAAATTTCATCTTATAACTCAATGCAAAGTTGTTGGAGCATCACAAGATTTCATCATGGGTGTGTCTCGGGCACCCATTCTTCTTCAGTCTGATCAGAGTTGTCCATTTCATCTTACTGAAATTGTAAAATAAATAAGAAATGTCCATTTCATTGCTATCCTTAGCTTTTGAAACTGCATAAGATAAATTTGATAATTTCTTTGAGTTTTTATTTAGCTTCCATGATTTTATAGTTATATATAAAGTTATAAACACTATGTTCTGCAAGTTTTTTTGTATACAAAATATCTATGCATTGACAATATAGTAAAATGGATTGAAATCATAGTTGACTGAAGACTTTATCTGAAGTAATAGGCTTTTTTTTGGATATATATAAGGTCACATTTATTTCTACTATAGACCACTAAAAGGTGGTTTCCTGCTGAAGATCAGGAAACTTTTCTATAGGTAGAACATTGTTTGCATAAACCCAACATTTTTCAATATTCTAGAATAGATAGATGAATTATTACATAAGATTGAAGGATAATTAATAAGATTAGAATCATCATCAAATAGAATAGGCAACTATTGGTGCGAGAGTAGATGTACTGCACTGATGCAGTCCAGCAACTGCTTTGATTGGATAAAATATTCTTCTCAGGTTTCTTGCCTTTTGGAAGATATTCAATCAGTAATTTTTGCTCCGTTCCATGAAACTGATAACAACGTTTTACCAACTAATAATGTGCCTTCTCTTGATGCCAAGAAGTCATATATCTCAATTGTTTTGAATATTCATTCTTTAACTCAAAGTGTTAGGTCAAATTTGTTGTAAGCCATACTGCGAAATTGGTTAAATATGCAACAAGAATAGGCAAGTTATTAACTTGTTCACAGCCACGGATGAGATATCTCATCTTGGTAAGTCGTCTGTCCAGTGCCATGGATGAGATAACTTGTTTTACAATGCGATAATTCATCTTGTAATGGCGTGTTATTTTCTATTTTTCTTATATAGGTTTATGTATACATCACATTTGTTAGGTATTCTGTCGTACATATTTGTTGATTTGTATTAAAATAAAACCGTTTTAAACATGCAATAAAGATTTTTTATTTTCATCAGTTTTTTACAAGAAGGAGTTACGAAGTTAAAAATATACTTGATAGAGAGTAGGTGAATTGATATGGTTACATTTTTGATTTCTGGTTAAAAACCACTGTACCTAGTATGCAGAGTTTTTTTTTGTCATGGATAATTTCTTTTCAGGAATGCTATGAATTGAAATAAAAAAAAAAAATTGGTAGTGCTTGCTTTACTGTCTACATGCAGAAAATGGTCAGTCATCAATCATCCATTGCCTTGTCAGGGAGATGATGAATGTTTCCGTGTAAGGCAGCAGTGGAATGTCTATGTTATTCTTCTGAGTATCATCAAAGCTTGGCTTAGCGAACAAAGAACATTATTATATCCTTAAGTGATCAGTATGTTCTCAAATATGTTACCATCTTAATTCAAGGTACTTGATAAACAGCATGGTGGCTGCTGAGGCAAACTCTATCCTTACTTCTATTCCGATTGCGACTTTTGTATTGCATATGTATCGGAAAAAAATTTTTTTGTATAAATGTATTATTTATTTGAATGAATGAGCCTTTGCATATTTCTAGCATAAATTTTTGTAGATATGTAAAACTTGTCAGTTTGGTTCAGTCGATAAGATAGCTATCTGTGGATCACTTGGTCAGGATTTCAAAAGATGGTAAGAAAATATGCATTTTATAAATGTATTTATTCATTAGAATGAAATAAGCCCTTGTGTTTATCTTACATGAATTTTTGTAAGTCAGTAAGAGAGCTGCCAGCCGATCATTTGGTCATGATTTCAAATGATGATAGGAAATGTTGATCTTATATACCGGTTAGGTTTAATGTGAAGGAACAGACAAAGAGTGAAGAATTTACTCCCCATTATCTGCCAAGGATCCTCCTTCTTGTTCTTGTTCTTGTTCTTGTTCTTCTTGTTGCTGCTGTTGCTGCTGCTGCTGCTGTTGCTGTTGCTGAAGAAGAAGAAGAAGAAGAAGAAGAAAAAGAAGAAAAAGAAGAACAAGAAGAACAAGAAGAACAAGAACAAGAACAAGAAGAAAAAAAAATATTGTCAACTCTAGACTTGGAAAATTTGATGATGATTTTTCTAGTACTTGTTATTGCTGTTGCTACGGTAGAAAACAAAGTCAACTCTGGAGTTGGACAGGAGCTTAAAAAATGGTAAATATGGTAAAGAGACAACAAGTACATTAAATTCTAACAGAGTTAAACATCATCTAATCTGTTAAGCCCAGCATATACTCAAAAGTATCTGCTGCCATTTATCCAGTGTGGGGGGTAAGATAAATATTTCCAGCAGGTGGTTATTGCATAAATGGTTACATTTGGTGAAAGCTTACTGTTTTTTTCTAATTGCACTATTATCAGGGTGATCAGGTCAAAAACTAATGCATTTTTCAAAAGAGTGCAGACTGGGGATCAGGAAACATTTTATTTTTTCTTAATAGCTCAAAGGAATCAAAAGTTATAAAAAAACAAAGTTTCAAAATGAAGAAGTGATTTTAGAATTTTAATTTGTATAGAGAGAAGGGGTGTGAAAATAGTACAAGAAGTAGCTGTAGTAGTATGTCAATACATGTCCATGCAGTGCGTATGTAACACACATACCTATCATGTCAACAAACATTACAACTAAGCCATACTATAGAAATTATACAGAAAGAAGAGTTTTGGTCAAAAAAGGTCAAGGTTCAAAAATTCCTACTTCTTCCCTGAATAAATTGCTCATCTGCTTGAAAACATGAAAATTGGCTGAAACTATTAACTTTTATTTAAGACTATTTTAAAAACAAAATTAATTGAATTTGTGGAGTAAACATAATTTTAAAACAGAAAGTAGTGCAGATGAATCGTAGTACTTTTCCGGTGGGGGGGTCAAATACGCCCCATTGCACTCGTTTCTACTACTTTTCTAGATATTATGTCAGACAACATAACAATTGATTGAAACTTCATTTGTCCTTCTCTCCGATCACTGCAGGAACCAAGTAAGATTTCACCATTCATCGCAGTATCAAATATTAGCACCAGGGCTGGTCCAAGCCTTCATGGAGCCCTAAACAGAATTTGATTCCACCCCCACACTGCCTTTTGTGGTTTCCCCCATTACTTTTGGGGGCTTCTGGTGGTCATGGGGCCTTTGGCAGCCGTTTAGTTTGCTTACGCCTTGGACAAGGCTCTAATTAAGATGAAAGGAAAACTTATCAAAACAATTTAGTACTTGGTTTATTTATGATTTCTAAATTCTATAATATTATTGCTCAGTAGACTAAAACAAGGTTCTCTTTGTGATCCTGTGTGTATACATGCTCGAACAGACCAACAACGGGGCCAGGTAAAAACTTTTTGTGGGGTCCATGCAGTGCTGCCAACTTTTTGAGCTAAAGCAACCTAAAAAATCATCAAAAAATGTCACAATGCACGGAATCATTTTAGTAATTTTGAATTTTATTGTGTGTCATATAGATTCATGTCAATGAAATCATTCAAATGATAGACCAGAAATCAAATCTATCAATTCACTAAAAAATATGGGAATTTCAATCACTATAGATATACTTATGGAATACATTTCACAATGCAAAATATTAGCCATTTATTCACAAATTATCAGTGTATTTAAAGCCCTAAAATGAATCAGATGTTTACAATGTTCATTTTATAAAAAAACTGGTTGTTATTTTGAGGATACATTAGTTCTTTTTCTTTACTCATAGATATTTCTGATATTGAACAGGACATTTTATTAGAATTGGCAAGGTACTTTCTTTGAATAAAATGAATTGAACTATTTGGAAAATTTTCATTAATCTATAAACAGAAACCGCAATAAAACCCTTTTTTCACTTGCATAGAGTTAGAAAATGAAAATCACTCGCAAAATACCCATAGCTTTGCAAACAGTGTACTCAGAGGTGGAAATAAAAAGCACTGTCGTATCTGAGGAAACTAAAGGGAGTTGCCTGAAGCAACTGTCCCCAGAACTGACCAAATCTAAACAAGCAGTATCCAGTGCACACTGAGGACAGTTCATTACAATCTTCTCCATGTATATAACAATCGGTGACTAAAAAAACAAAAAGATGCATATATCATCATCATCATCATCATCATCATCCCTCTCCTCTTCCCTCCCCCCTCCTCCTCCTCATTCATTCATTCATCTTTTGTCCATCGTTAGACATAGACATTCCCCAGGATTCACCACACCTCTCTATGATGGGTGTCGCAGAGCCAATACTTTCTTAACTAGTCTAGTTCGTCTCTCCATCTTGCATTCTTCCGGCCTCTGTTGCACACCTGACCTCTTGGGATCCGTGTTGTGAGTTCTGATGTCCATCAGTTGTCTGCCAGTCTTGCAACATGACAAGCCCATGGCCATTTGATTTTTCTGGTGGATTCTATGATGTCTTGGACTCCTGTTTTCTCCCTGGTATATACTGTGCTGTCTTGTGATCTCTCCATGTGAGGTTGAGCATGATTCTCTCATGTGTATGTTGTATGGTTCCCAGTCTGCGGATCAGTCTCTTGGTTAGGTTCCATGTTTCAGCTCCATAGGTGACTATGGGTTGTATATCCTTCTTTTTAGGATCAATGGGATCTTTTTGTTTTTGAAGGTTGAGCTTGCTCTGCTGAAGGCTTGCCATCCTAGAGTGATTCTTTGCTTGATTACTTCTTTTGTGGTTTTCATGGAGATTCGTTGTCCTAGGTAAATGCAATCTACTTTCCACTGTTAGTCTACAGTCTAGCATCTTCAATTTTGATCATTGTGTTCTTATTTCCGACGTGATTGTTGCACATGACCTTCGTTTTGCTGAAGTTCATGTGTAAGCCAACTATCTTGCTTTCTTCATTTAGTTCATCTGGCATTAGTTGGAGGTCATGTAAGTTTTCTGCGAAAAGGGTGATGTCTGCAAATCTAAGGTTGCTCAGATATTTGCCATCCATCATTCACTATTGTTTTACCTCCCATGGTGTAACTTCTGGGAAGTCCTTGAACTAATTGCTTGCATCTTGCATATCCTGCTTGATGTTTTGTAGTTCATGTCTTGTGGAGAAGAGTTTTTGGTTGAATTCTTGGGCGTGTTCGACAATCCTGTCTCTATCTATTGTTAGGTCTCTGTTTTCTTGGAGTATGCTAGTTATTTGTTTCTGTCTTACACTGAAAGCTTTGTTTAGAGTTTTGACATTATATAAATGTATATTATAGTCAAATTCAGTCGAGTAGAAAATATTCTATGAAAGTAAGCTCATCTCTTATAGCTGTGTTGATGGAGGACAATGAAGCAATAACAGAAAAAGACAATGTTCATTTATGTTAAGAATGGAACTTTTTCTCCCTTGATAAATTTGAGACAGTCAGTGTGTAAAAAAAACCTTCAAAACCAAATTTTTATTAATCAAAAATGAAAAAAAACTAATAGAACTCTTGAAAGAAAAAATAGCTATAGGTTAAGTTTAGAATGGCACTTTTCCTCTCTCAAAGGAATCGAGACGGCCATTGAGTGAAAAAAAACTCAAAAATGTATTTTTATTAATTAAAAAGGTAAAGAAATAAGAGAATTCAGCAAAGAAAAACATTGTATTATTATTACTTTGAATAGATTGTTTTTTAAAAAATTGTTGTGCCTCGCTTTCTTTCTTTTTATTTCACATTCACATGGGCAGTTTTTCTCCCTTTTTAATTTCAAAACATCCAGAGTTTAGAAAAAAACCAAAATTCGAGGCGGCCATTCGGTTTAAAAAGCCAAAACAAATACGAAATCGAAAAATGAAAAGGAATACAAGAATGATGGGTAAATTATGTTTTGATGGGCAGTTCTCCATCCTGGATAAATTTGTGATGGGCACTTTTCAGGGATCCATTCTGTTAATAGGAACTTATCTGGTTACCATGAACAATTACATGCATAACAGATGGTGTATATGTGAATAATTAATTTTTTCTCAACCTCCTGGTGACCATCGCCTTATGACATCGTGTTGTGTTGGGGTGATCAATTAAAAAATTGGGAAAAAATGTGATCATTGAATAAATTATTTCTCTTGCATTTTGTTAGGCTCTAAAATATCCAAATTTTCTTGAAACAAAGGTGTTCTAACTAAGGGATCAATTTACCATAAACATAGATTGAAAATTGAACCTAGAAAACCTAGAAAAAAAAAAGATTTTCCTTACTTATTGAAGGGAGTGTGTGTGTAAAATCTTGAGTTTCTACTATGAACAGTTTGGGCTTGGAAAAGTCTGTATAGATAGATACGTGGATACATAGATACATATAAATGTCAGAACACATGAATAATCTAAATCCAATATCTAAACCAGTGTTGTGGGTAGCGGTGATTAACGATGTTCATTTTCTCAACAAAAAATGTGAACAATCTTTGCTACACTTATGCTTGTATGCAGGAAAACATAATTTGACGATCGTGAAGTTAGAAAGAGAGAAAAAAGATTGAAGACTAGGGTCTCATAAATAATCTTCAAGATGATTGTAGTCCCTGTTGAGCTATAGTAGGAGCCTAAATAATTGCTGGTACATTTTTGATTAATTGAGACTTAGCCAATGTTGGCACAAAATTCATTCATCTGAAGAGATGTCATGTGATCACTTCCTGTTCATCATCTCTGGTTAACAAGAACAGATCATTAACCACATAAAATGAAAGCAATCAAAAACTGCCCAGTAAAAAAATAACAAAAGATGTGTAGACAAGCAGATGTGCTAACAAGCTTTAGATTTACAGCTGCCCACCCCCCACCTACAATCTGATCCTCCAGGCCTTTTTATCATGGGTGTCGCGGAGCTAGTACTTTCATGCAGTCTTATTTTCAGCCAGTTACGGTTTTGCATATGATCTCTGGGGACTCACGTTGTCCTCTGCCATTCTTGCAACATGACCAGCCCCTTTGTCATTTGAGATTTCTTATCGACTTTATAATATCTCGGATTCCTATTTTTTTCTCTAATATACTGTGTTATCTTGGGATCTCTCCATATGATTTTGAGCATGATTCTCTCTTTTGCACATTGCATGGTTCTCAGTTTGAAAACTAAGAATGAAACTGACTTTATCCTAGTAGACAAAAATGACACCATCAAAGAGATTCAAATCCTAAATCAAATCATTGTAGGAAGCAACCACAGAATAATAAGTTGTCAAATTCTTATTAGAATTAGAAAGAAGACAGGAAACTATTTGGCAACAAATTGCAAACCACTTAGCATGCAAAAACAACTCATTCGATACTTCAAACTCAAACTTAAAAACAGATATGAAGTTCTCACCGATACAAACTTCTCAGAAAAGAACATCAATGAGCTCGGCAACAAAATAGCAACATCTTTAATTGAAGTTGTGCCAAAGAGACAACAAACCGTCAGTAAACTCGTAAGAGAAACTGAGAATCTCATTGAAAAATGTAGAAATTCTAACCACAACATGAGAAATATATCAAAGCAACCAAACTAAACAGAAGCTTCCAAAAAAAATAAAGAGAAGATAAAAGAATATACATAACAGCAGCCATCGAGAGCATTCTCTGTCCGAAAGTAGTGTGTTCCTAAAGAGAACCTTTTGTAAGCAAAATGGCATAGAATAATGAAGAACCATTGAGTTGGATGGAAAAGTTTTTTGAGCATAACCAGATCAAAAAATAATGATGATGGTTCGTTGGAGTTCAGGTTGTTTGCAGATGGAGGTGACTGAGTTATAGGATAGAGAGGAAGAGGTGGCACGCTGCCTCTATTGTGGCATACAAATACTGAACACTATTTAGCTTTTTGCCTTATTCTCATGAGAGCAAAAAAATGGTGTGAATCAAACTTTCCAAATGCAGAGAATACATGTTCCTTTTTGTATCATGAAATTACAAACAATTGAACAATTCTATTTTCATACTTTCAATGCAGAACCACATAATAAGATTTTTACTGAAAAAGTCCAATTGAAAAAGTTAATCCTATAGAGGTTTTATGTTGATGGAGTGAGTGACTCTGCTTCTAGGCTTGTCACCCCAAAGTCTATTTCCACATATTGCACACCATCATGACTCCTAACTCTTTTAAACCAGTAACATTTGATGCCTGACAACAACAGTAACAGGACAATGTCCACTTGCCATAAACATGGACCCATACAATGTTGATATAATCATCCTCCAAGATAATAAAAAAAAGGGATTGACACTAATGTCCTTGGGCACAGACTTCTGTGTTGTGAAACGAAAACCAGATAACCAATCTTTCTCTGAAGCAATAGTACTTGGGGCTTAACTAACACAAAAGGAGTCAACTTCAAATAACATTGAAGACTAGCAAGGGACAGAGGAAAATGGAGAAGACTGATTAATAAGATATGTGCCGCTCAAGCAAGGGCGATTTCACCCTACCTTGTGTAAAGGCACCAACGGTGATGATGATGATGATGATATGGAAGGTTTCTGGTTACCTTTGCTATCAAAACAAATTGTTGAGAACTACAAAAGATGAGTATGCCAAGCAGCCATTGACACCCAATTGACTTTCTGTAATTGATATTCATATCAAGGGATATTTGACCTTATCTAATTTGGATTCAAAACACAATTGTATACAAGTGAACAGAGAATTTTAGTGGTTGGATTTATCATTAGTGCATTCAACCTTAACTTGATGATTCATCAGCCGTAAAAGGTTTGGCTACAAGACAAAATAATTTCCATCTATAAAATATGCAAGCTGTAAACTGATTCCAATCTTACTATTTCAAGGAAGAATACTCCTTAGTCAAGATGATCAATTTCTGTTGCAAGACCAGTCGTTTGAATTTCACAGGAGAAAATCTACAAATCATTTCTTTTCTAACATGGCTGTTCTATAGTTTTGCCTGAATTTCTGAGACAATATGCTGTTACTATTATGCATTGATTCTTTCATACGATTGCTATTCATACTTATTTACCTGCATCATTTCATGTTGCCGAAAATAGATATGAAATAACTTTTCCAATAAAAGTATCCAATTATTCTTCTTCTTGGTAGCTTCAGATTTACCTCCTGGCAAAGCCGATAGAGTGAAAGAATTCCACCGTGTCAGCTGGCCTGGTCTAGAGACTCTTAGGGGATAAAATGTTATGGGTCAGTCTTTGAGGAGTGAAGCCTTGACAGTGATGGAGCAAGTGACGAGTCATGTATAGGGTGCTATAGAAATGAGGGAAGTGTGGGGTGTGATTTGAGTCCAGCTTGTTTCCTCAATTAACTGAGAAAATAGATTTTGAAAATTTCTTGGGGGTTAGCAGAAAAGTTATGAAAATAACTGGGTGGGCAGTTATGATGGTGATAAGATTTGGCTCACTCTCTTTCTCTCACACTTGTGAAAACAGTTACATTCAAAGTTTCTGTAAATGGATGCTGTAAATACTAAGCTCAAAAAAAGATGATGAAATGAAAAAACGTGCCAAAAATTAAATGATAAGTTCTTTCGAAATACACTGATATTGACTCAAAGATTTGTTTCAAATGTTTGTTTTAATAGTTGCCGTTTAAGATTTTGAATAAATAATATTATCAAAGAATGGTTGCTATTTCCCTAGATACAGATGATGTTATCTACTTGTAAACAGTCTTTAATGTTATTGAAACTTTATTATATAGTTTATTTACCTCATCTTGCAAAAGTATTCCAGGGTTAAGAACATTTACTTTTCTTATTGGCTGAAATCTGTCCAATGTGATTGCCTAGAAAAGGGTCTAGAGACCCAAATCTCTAGGGGGCCACTGAAAAATCTCTGCTTGCTCCCTTTCACTTTCTATTCCTCGCGGACACAGAAGTGAACTCTTTGGTGAGCTTGTGGGCTCATTATCTTTCTTACTGATGTTGGCAATGTGCTGTCACTTTCAAAAACACACAACCACTCTCTCTCTTTTGTCATAATTAAGTGAAAAGTTGCCAAGATATCAAAAAAAACTCAAGTTGTTAGTTAAACATGCTATTTTTTGTCATAGCACTATGAAACGTCACCAAGGTATCAACAAAACTCAAGTTGAGAATTAGAGATCTATTTGACTTACAAAACTCCTACAATCTCAAATCCACGAGATCTCTGCTTGACCAACAATCTCCTACTAAGTTTTCCTACACAGTCACAACTTTTCTTCGTTCTGAACCCTCTGTTAAATAAAAGTTTGAATCTTGGAAAATCTATGGTTATTTGCACTTGTTCTTTGTTTCCATCTCACTTGTTAGGTACAGAGCAGTCCTCATACAGGTACTCAAAAAATGATCCTAACCATGTGATTAATTCATATCCTTAACTTACCATTGTAAGTTTCTATATCATTACCTCTTTAACCAACAGTTTTAGCTCAGTTAACATCTATATTTGTACCTAGATATATTATTAAATATATTCAGAACCCTGTTTCACAAGCTGAAAGATATCTTATCTGCCTCTGCCAACCAAATTGGAAAATATATTTGGTTATGTCTTTTCTTTTCACAAGATATCTCCAAAAGTTCTCCATCAATTTCAATGAAATTTTGTGGAAGGTTGAGCAAGTGGGTAACAAAGAGTTGATTGAATTTCAGGACAGAACCAGAGATTTTATTTGATTGAGACATCTTTCTTTTTTTCTGTACATTCATGTATATACTCATGACTTCCCACATGATATCTCCAGAAGTTCCCAATTTCAATAAAATTCGGTGTAAGAGTAGGCAATAGGCTATGGAAGAAGTGACTATATCTTTGGTTGAATCAATTCATAATTACCTTCCCTACGTCGTATTTATAAGTCCGCACGACATAAAATTGACAAAATTCCATATCTGTGCACTCAATATCTCTAAGTTCTTTGTGAATTTTGATGCAATTTAGTGAAAGGTTGGATAGCAGGTTATAGAAGAAATGATTGAACTTTGAGAGGGATCCAGAAATTTGTTTTGATTGAGAAATATTTTTCTGTTTTTTTCTCATACATTAATGCATATGCTCATAATACTCACACACACACACACACACACACACATACACACACACACACACATATATATATACATGTATATAAATATATATTTATAATATACATATCCCAACCAACTTTCAGCGCAGATACTTCGAGATAACACAGATATGTCATACAGAATTAAACAGACAAAAGACTTCAAATACTTACAGCTATTATCATAAAAACAAAAACTTACATTGAATAAAATACATAAATATGCATATACGTACATATATATATATATATATATATATATATGCAAACATATCTATACATATATATATTTATATATATATGCTTAAGTATACATACACACATTGTATATGTATATGCAATGATAATAATTTGAGATTATCAGTTACATTAGATATATTTCACGACTATTAGTTTCTTGCAAGCAGCTAAAAGCTGTCAACATTTGTCAGGTGAACTACAATTCAGTAACTATAGTGACTGTCTACAGTTTGAGAACATACTAGTTTTTCCCTTTTTTCTTTCTTCCTAGCTTCAAAATTTTGAAGTTTTCATTTGCTTGCAAGAAACTAATAGTCGTGAAATATATCTAATGTTACTTATAATCTTGTATTATCATCATTATAATAGCTTTACCTACAAAGATATTGAGCACTCAATGTATATAAATTACAACAATATATAGAAAAAAGATATATACACAAACACACACAAACACCCCCCCGCACACACACACACACACATATATATATATATATATATATATATATATATATATATATATATATATATATTTATATATACTTAAAATAATCAATTTCATTATATGGATTACTATAGTTGGCTGATATGTTTCTATGCGGTGAGCATTTTTACAAGTAATCGGATATTAGAAATATATTTTGGTTTTTATGAATCGCTCACATCATTCTTGGGATTTTTATTTTTATTCATTTATTTTATCCTTCATGGAGCACTATATTTTGTTCATTATATATTTCCAACAAATATGTATAAATAAAAACAGACATATACATATATATACATATATATATACATATATATATATATATATATATATATATATAGTCATGTTATAAGCTGATAGAACTTGATACGCAGTCAAAAGGTTAAATCAAAAACTTTCTTGTAAAATGAGAAAGAAAATCTGAAATCTGATTCTTGGTTGTGGCTGTTCAGTTAATCCAATTTTATATGACTGGGAATTCTTATTCTTTGTCAGAGCAGTAAACGGATATTAGCCAAGAAAAAAGTTCTCCATTGCTTCTTTTTAAAATTAAAACAATGCATACACAAACGCACATATGTGTGCACAGGCATACGCACACAAACACTCAGACATATGCACACATACAGAGCTGTTTTTAAATTTACACTGTGCATACCTTATTTCAAATTTTTGACACTATTAAGATTCCCTTTTATCACTGCATGGGAAATGAATATCCAATGTATAAAACATTATTTGTATGCACTATCTGTATATATTCATATATGTCCGGATAGCGTATCCCTTCGTCCGTAGTTCAACCCTTCACAAAATTTTAGTTGAGAACTTTTTGAGATATTGTGTGGACAGACATGAGCATATGCATAAATGCTTTTTTAAAAAAAAAGAAAAATATCTCTCAAACAAAATAAAATTCCTGGATCCGCCCCCAAATTCAACAAATTGTTGCCCCATTACCTATTCTTCCATGAAATTTCATTGAAATTCAAAGAGTAATTTTGGAGATATTTTGCGGACAGACAGATGGGTGGATAGATGCAACCAAATACATATACCTCTCCAACTTTGTTGGCAGAGGTAATACCCAAAATATAAATTCTTGGTTCAGCAAATGATTTGGGAAACATTTTATTCAAATTTCAAAATGCAAAAAGTCATTCCTGCAAACAAAAATCCTGCAAATTTTCATAAAGAATTCATTGAATTCTCTCTTGAAGTCTTTATGACAGTCATTTTCAAACAAAATTCCAGACAATAAAACTTTGAATTGATCTCAGGAAAAAAGATGTTACATCCTCTCTACATTCAGTTGATTTGGAAATGCTAATGCTTTTTCTGCTCATATCAGAGAATTCAAAAAAAAATTTTTTTTTTTATTAGCATTCTACAATGTTAAAATATTTTGAACATCATCAGTACGTTGCACATATGAGTTTTTTCTGGGATTTGATTATTCTGTCTGCTTCACAATTTTATCAACCTGGCTCTTTAGTTGAATTTTCTACGTATCTCATAACCATGAGACGTGGAGCTGTTACTATTATACATTGATTCTTTTAGATTTTCTCATTTCTGTTGTTTTTTATCAGTCACAGTCTCCTTTGGTTTTCCTAAGGTGTCTGTCAAATTTAGAATCCATCATTTGATTTTATACCACTCACCATTTGATTTAATATCACTAACTACTAATGAACCCTTGAAGTCTGTTGTTGGGCAGAGGCCTTCCCAAAGGCTTGCCAGATTCCCGCATCTCAGTGTCACCTGGCTAAAAACATTTTCGACCCATTCTAATCACCACACCATCTTATTTCTTGCCGCCACAATTTTGCTTACAATTTCTTGGGATCCATTTTGTGAGTTGTGATGTCCAGTGGTTATCTGATATTCTTGCAACATGACCTGCTCATTGCCATTTAAGCTTGCTAATGGCTTCTAGGATATTTCTGATACCTGTTTGCTTTGTTATTTATTGTGCTGTTTTGCAGTCTGTTTTTTCTTCAGAGAACATTTATGGTTTTCAGTTTGTGACCCTATTTCTTGGTTGAATTTCACAGTTCAGTTCTGTAGGTGTCTGCTGGAAGAAATCATCAATAGTAGACCTTTCTTTTAAGCACCAATGGAATCTTATTGTTCTTGAAGACTGAATTTGATCAGCCAAAGTTTGCCGACCTGGGGTGATTCTTCATTTGATTACTGCTTCTTTAGAGGATTCCATGGAGATCTGTTGTCTCATTTAGTCATACTTTTATTCAGCTCTTCATTTACAATTTTGTCAGTTGTGTCACTATCCCTGACGTATCCGTTGCACATGACATTGATTTTACCGAAGTTCATGAGAAGACCAACTTTCTAGTTTTCTTCATTCACCTCATTAAGCCTTGTTTGTTAGGAGATCGTGGAAGTCATATCAACCTGTCAATAATTAGGCCGGCAATATTCTAGATAATCCTCAAGCAGTTTCATCGAATGATTTTGAAGTCAGTGTAATAAAGAAGCCAGGATATATAATGGCTTTGATTCACTTCACTTCAATAATGCAATGTCTTTGTCCAGGCAATCCATACAAGTTTAATCTCTCTGCACTGACTGGATGGAAGCATTTTTGACTGGCATTAGAAAACAACTCTCTATTCAAGCTATAATACTACTTATTCTGCCACAGTTCTAAATAGATTCACTTTCTTTGGTACGTTCTTTGCTTAATACCAGTTAGAACCCTGCAGGGGCACATGTACGAATGTTATACCATGCGCATCACTGAACATCAAATAGTTGATCCGTCATGAAAACTTTTTTTCTCGGGATTCCTTCACAAAGGAAGGATTTCTATTCCAGATTTTTAGCAATCATCGTCTTCATCCAAAATAGAGGGAGATATTTATTCCTAAAGAGAGGATGTATTTCTTCATGCGAGAATCATGTATTTGTCAATGAACTTAACCAGTAAGGTATTTGGACAAACTTAATTTCAGATGTTTAGCATTTATCAATTCAAAATGAAAATAGGTGTGTATTGTGAGCATCTGCAGTAACTTGTCATGTGACTGAGACAGTAGGACTGGTCAGTAATGTAAATGGACATTCACCTTTTTCATAATAATGAATCTGTTATATTCATCAAATGATGATCTGAAACTCTAATGCAGTGTCTGGACTGTTTTCTTTTACTTGATTACTGAAATAAAATTCCTATACATTTATTTTTCTCGCTGTAAACCGTAAATAAATAAAATGATTTTATACTTTAAAGGGCTCTGAAGTTCAGCTTGCCTAGAGCGCAAAGAATTCTTGTTACTTGACAACCGTATGGGTATATTGTGCAAATAAACTGTTGTTAGTAACTGTGAACTCAGAAAATAGTTCTAATTTTCATAATAAATTGTTTTAACTATGTTCCCTGCAAACGATGTTATCAAATTCAACTACAGAAGTAAACCAATTTCTTGAAATAATTCAAATAAAAAAATAATCTAAATTTTTATATCTCAATAAATTGTTTTGATGCCATGTTTTGTTTCTGTTGGTCTGTTTACAGATTAGTCATGTGCTGATTCAATGGTGCAGAAATTTAAGGTCACCGCGGTTTCATTAATGAGTAGAATTTTACAGGGTCAAGTTGTTAGCTGTGCACACCCAACTCTTCTTTGTTTGGGCTTGGGAGCAAAAATGGCGACTATCAAGCTGTAGATTTTTTCTGTCAGAGTAATCTTTTAGATGGTAGAAGGGCTTGAGGGAAAATGGCCGAATGCCTTTACCAAGGGCATCATAGCAAAGTGAACGCAAATAGCCTTGGCCAAAACTTGGTCTACCGATTCCATTTTCTGTGCTTGAAACTGTTGCTTCACACTTTCATGCAGTCTCTTTGTCTCCAACAAAATTATCACCCAATGTTTGGGAAAATGATAATGAGTATCTCAATGTGCATCTCAAGTAGGACAATGTTATGTTGGAAAGGTCAACCTATGAAGTCCTTCTGTTGTTTTGACTATCTGTTCTGATTGCTTTTTATTATTTAGTTTGAAAATTCATATTCAAACATTCAGTGTCTGAGATCTTTATTGAGATTTGATTTATATATTTTCATGTTTGGAGAAGAGACTGCAGCATTTGATAACTTGTTCTAGGTAGAAGCGGATTTGCCTGAGAGGAAGTACTTTCTAACCTTGGTAGCTACACGAATCTGTGACTTCTTGCTGTGCTCTCTAGTTGAACTGCCTTGGGTGGCTATCGCATGATTTTATCTGGACAGATACTGCATTTACAGTGTTGGTCAATGGCGTGTAGACATGAGGTTATCCAGAATATTTCTGGTAGATCAACATGGGTTCTTCTGTAGGATAGCATCTTCGTAATGATTGAAATATTCCAAGGATTCAACAACAATTAGATTTATTTGAGGACAACTTTGATGTCTGCTTGGATCATTTTGTAAAGAACCAATATACTATCAATGGTTTATGAGACTGGTGTACTAACCTTTTGAGCTACAGATATGACAGTACTGGCGTGAGGCACCCATTGAGGATCAAATTCATGATTGCAGTGATGATCATGGTTAAGTGTAATGTTTCCTTTTCTCCACGTAAGGATTACAGTCACAGCTGGTCACTGTGAATCCAATCGTAATCCTTTTGTGGCCTAAGAAACAGTGGCATAGCAAAAGATCTGGGAACTCACAGGCTTGGCTCCTTGAAGGGGCCTCCTCAAACATTTTACGAGATTTGATAAAGAAGGAAAGTTTGCAATAAATAGACATGCACCATCACCTGATTGGTGATAAACAATCCAAAAAGCTGAATTTTTATTCAAGCAATTTGAGTAAAAATATATCTTTCTAATTGTATAATGATAGTTGGAATGCAGTATGTTAACTATAATTTAAAGAGCTTATTTGGGGACCCCCCTCCATTTGAGACCGCCTGTGGGTGGCTTTCTAAAATGCTATTAGAAAAAGAGCACATTTAAATACCACTGTGTTTGTTTATTTTTTTCTCGTTTAATTTCATTTTAATTTCAGTACACTTAAAAATGAATCGCTTAATGTTGTGCAGAGGGGAAAAAAGACATTAGAAATACGAACCGAAGTTATCAGTAACTAATTTTGTAATGTAAGAGGTTTTTTTTGTTTGTTTTTTTCTCTCTCTTTCTGACGAGAAATGGTTCAGTCGCTATTTACAGTGGGTTTTCGTAACATGAGCCACAGTGAGAAGACGGGGGAAAAAAAGAAAAAAGAAAGAAAGGAGAGAAATCATTGATGTTGCCTTGAAAAAAAAAAAAAAAAAAAAAAGAGAACAGACCACGTGACAAGAAATTCTCCCACGCTTACGCTTCATTCACAAAAACGAAGCGGACTTGTTGTCAGTCAGTCAGTTGGTAGAGAGAGCCAGTAAATCAAAGCTCGCTCACTTACGCTATGATTTGTCGTATACCAAAAACTGATGTCGAAATAACCAGCTTTAATTATGGAGCTAGCGATCGTGCAAGTTGAGGGAAAATATATCAAATCAAAAGTGATAGAAGCAACTTTTATATATAGTATATATTTTTTTTCTTTCTCCTCGTCAATGAGACGGGGATTCCCACGTCGTATACAATGTTGCTCCAGTGCTGTCGGGGAGTTGTGTAAGCGGCTTAGATTCGGATTAACCGTTTATTTTGTTTGAAATGTTTATCTTATGTGCTTTCAATCAATAGAAGTTTTTTCCCCTCAAATTTGTTAGTTTTGAGAAAGATTACTTTTTTTTTGGTTTTAGGGAATTTTAATTACATTTACAATTTAATTACAGTGGTAAATTATACCCTTAGTTCCCGTTCGTCTTACGAAACTACGGCTCCTAAATAAATAAAAAAATAGCTGTTTAATACGAATCTTCTTAAGCGTGCCAGTTTTAAAAGCAGAGCAATTGCTTTCTACGTGAGCTTTCGTTTTGTGAAGTAGTAGCTGTAAGATATAAGTTATTAAGTGTCTTTCCTTACGTCTGATATGGATAAATTTGTGGTCAAAGCTCCGAAATCTGGCCCGAATCCATTTCTTTCTAAATCTAAATCAGACCAACCACTTAGACAGGCAACCTTAACAGACCTGAAGGTAAAAACGAAGTTTTGCTTTATTAGTTGGTGAACAAAGTGTATAGAAATGATATTAATAATAATAATAATAATAAGATACTGAAAGGCCAGAGATATTGTCGTAGTCTAGCGGTCCAAATTATCACGGTTGTTGTGATCACAAAAAAATCCGAGCAGATATGAAATCTAATAAAAGCAGAAGAAGATGTAAAAGGCCCCAAAATAAAATTACAAGTGAACACTCCATCAACTATTTTAATTACCGGTGTGTTATTTTCTATTTTATTTTTCTATCATGTAGCCAGCAGCACACGATTTTTTTTCAGTTTTAAAAGTAGGTATGGTTTTTTTTCTTTTATATTGTATGGATAAAAATACAAACTGATAAAAATTATTTTGATACTATCGAAAGCAATGACTTCGGATGTTTTTCCTGTTTTAAATTTTGCTGTAATTGTCCTGTCAGTCAGTGCCCTCAAAACAAGTGATAATTTGGGACGTTAAACTACTAAATAGCTTAAAACTCATGATATGATTTTTTGGCCACCTTTGAAAAGACACATCATGTAGCCATTTTGATGTGAGCAATATTAAATGGTTAAAAGTGGCCAGATTTTTATCGTTCTTTAGATTAAATAAGTTTTTGAAAAAATTCGCACATGGGCATTATAAATGTGACCATAGATAATTTTATTGATCACTTTTAAAATTCAAGATGAACGTTAATAAAGAGAAAATTAAATTCACATAGTTACCTGGCAGTCAAGTTCACTCAAGCCATTAAAAAAAAAAAATGGAGCCACTTTTAGCCATAAAAATGGCCCACATCAAAATCGCTACATGGTACATTTTTGCAAAGATTTTTTTTGCAGACTAATTTTTGAAAAAAAAAATGGAAAAAAATGTGTGAAATGAAAGTTTTCAGCAATTATCCTAACTCCCCACGTTCTTCCTGAGGAAAATCTCTCTAATTTCGCTGGTTTTGCCATCATTATCAAAGATATAATGAATTCGTAGAATTCCTGATGATATTAATTCACTGATAATCAGTATTGATTGATATTTCATTTATTACAATGCTGTCTGTCTGAGAAATAAATTGTGAAAGATATCATTTTATTGAACAATTGAATCGTCTCCCCTACTTGAAATTATAGTTAATTTCAGAATTTATTAAAAATATAATTGATATTTGTTGTATCCAATAAGATAGTATATGAATATATATATATATGTATATATGTATATATATATATATATATATATATATATATATATATATATATATATATATATATATATGTATAAAATTTCCACTTTGGGCAATAATATATGCTATTTTGGAAGAGTATGCATTCGTTTAAAAGTTTGAATTTTGCAATAAGTAAAAAAGAAAGAACAGGTATTGTAGCGACTAAATTTCTTACCTTTATACCCATTTTAGCTTCAATCAAATCAGCTTTACTCAGAAATGCAATGAATTAATTTATTTGAAATATCAGTTGAGTTAGGATAATTAAGTTTTTTCTTTTCACAAAAGCATTCCTTCACAACTTTTTACTGTAGACATTTATTAAGTTTTATTCAAATGTTTTGAAAGATAAATAGTTATGCTTCAACTTGATGTCTTTGAAGTAACTCAACAATATTTGGAAAAAAAACCCCAACATTTTTGCAGCAGAGCTCTCCAAACTGTGTTGCGGCATTCTCTTTGTGTGTTGCAAAATCAAGTAAAATATTATGCATCTTTCAAAACATACTTTTCCTGAGTCAGTTGAACTACTGAAACAGCATTTATTTTTGGTTTGACCAACAAAACTGAAGTAGTGTGTTGCAATAAATTTTATTTTCAAAAAGTGTTTTGTTAATGCAAATAGTCTGGAAAAATCTGTTTTAGTTGAATCATTTCAACATTCTGTGGAAGAAGTATTGTCACTATTTCCAAAAACTTTGACTGACACTTAAGTGTCTTAAAATTTATGGCTGTTATATTTTGGCTATTTCGGTGTTCATTAACTTATTGCTTATTCTGCTAAATTTGATTATCTCATTAATGCCAACAGAGTTTGAAAACCATAACTGTATTCCAAATCTGTTAGGACAAAACATAGTGACCAGTGATGGGAATGGGTTTTAGGAACTAGATATACATGGTAATGACTCTTTGTAGACTTTGAACATTAAAAAAACCTGGAAATAGAGAAGTAGGTATACGTCATGCCCCTGTCCTGTCTCCAACACTCATACTACTTGATAGTAATTTAAGCACTGGCAAGACTCTAATTTTGCTTTTAACCATAAAATAATAGAATTGTACTGATGGTTTAAAAAAATAAAATCGTTCATGAACCACCTGGAAATAAAATTTTCAGGAATCTATAGATCTTGATGTTATGATTTGTGTTGTATTCTGAGAGCAAGTGTGTTTTTAAGACTTGTAGTTAACAGATGCAGGATTACATCAACATTATCCAATAGGAAACATTGTAAATTGTTCAGATGAAACCATACTAGACCCGCTCAGGATTTCCCTGTTGCCCCTCCCCAATTTAGTCTGGTTCCAGGGACCTGCTAACCCATGCGGCACCTCCCCATCCCAACAAGAGGGTCAGGCTTAATCCCAGATTCCTAAGACATACAGGAAGGCTAGTGTGGAGAGTATTGGAAAATATTTTTCTTTACCCACATGTACTCTTGACCCTGTGCCACATTTCGTCCTTGTGGGGAAGCCAATAAATACCTGCAGGGTGGGTATGAGCGATATCCAACATGATAGGTAGAAGACGGCAGACATTCCTTTTATAGCTGAACCATGATAACAAGAGTCTATTCTTCCCCAATGTGACTATTTGTAACTACATGACCCATTTTCCCTACGTCATCGGTGGTCTCAAAGAAAAGGGAAGCACAATAGAGAGTATGACTGAAAAATGAGTAGTATAGATAGTGTTGTAAAAAGCTTTTCTTCATTGACTACTGAAATGTGTTTGTCTAATTCATTTCATTTTTACTGTTGGTTTACTGCGGTAAGTCAAACGTATTTATTCGTGGGGAATTAGGTGATAGTTCTGTTACCTTTGTCGTCAACGGGGCTTACTGATGAGGTTAAATAGTGTTCAGCCCAAAATATCAGGCTGATGGGTTCAAAGGAAGATCCTGTTTTTATTCACGGTTTTCTGGGCGAGTGAGTGATGATATAGGTAAGAATGTTGGGGCCCACCAACTACCCCCTATCTTATATTGTAAACCAAGCTATTACGCACTGTGTTAACCTCAAACATGCTTCATTCAGTTTGAAAACTTCTTTTCTTTTTTGTTCCTTAGATATTTTCACTAGTTATCTCTCCAACCTTGAAAGCAACGAAAACTGTCAATGTAGGTTTCTTCAGTTTTCAAGTTGATCTGGCTGGTTTATGAATGTATGTATTATGCGTATAGACCACACCAACGAAGCATGAAAAAGTTGAAAATTGAAGAATTCACTCTTTATTATGTCGAGATAAAAAGCCAATAGATTTCAATGGGGAGTCCAATTTTCAATGAGAGTTTATGCTAAATTGATCCCTTTGTTTGTGCCCAGCAACTTTCATACTTGTTTTTTGAAAATTTAGACTTTTTTAGTGATCATTGTACTGCCCAAAAAAAGGCAAGGGAAGTCACTTATTCATCAATAACACCCTTTCCAAATCTTTTAATTCATCACCCCCAACACGTCATGCTGCCAAGAGGCATTGGTCAAGTGATGGTTTCTATTGAGTCATTAACCAGACCTGTTTTGGTTGGTTATTTGATCCTCAGGATAAAAGTTAGGTGGCTGGGTGTCTCCTGTCTTGATACAGAAAACATTTTGACTAATTCTACTTGTTGAATCATTCTAAATGAAAAGTTTACTGCGACTGTCTGATGGCAAATGCCGAACATGAGGAATCAAAGGGGCAGACTTGATCAATGTACAAGGATACCTGCCTTAAGTTGGGGATTTGCAAAGCTGGGTTTGTGGAGTATGTCATTGCAATTTCTCATATTGGCTCGGTTCAGCAGTATTTCATCTTCAGTTCACCGATTCTGTTTTGTTCCATGCTGGTAACTGTTATGCCACAAGGTTGTGATATGCATACGTTATAACATGGATATTGGTATCCAAGAAAGCCAACCATATTATAGCCAAGCTATAATTAAAAGATGCCAATTTAGTTACTTTTGAGCGAGATCTAGCTATTTTAGAGTTAGATTAATATTTTGGGTTCTGTCATCCACCCACTTTATATTGTAAACTGCACTATAATGAACCACGTTATAACAGAGGCGGTCTGTAGTGAAATAGAATCAATGGTTGCTTTTTTCTTTAATTGTATTATAGAGTGTGATGGCATCTGAAAGAAGTTTTTTTTTTTTTAGATATAAAAAAGATGATTCATATCAGCAGTATTTGGTAGTTTGTTGCTATGTATAAAGATATTTATCCATCATTGTGAAGTTTGCTAATAAATAATAATCTCTCAGCTTTGTTATAATCAACTTATTCAGGCCTAGGGTTTTTTGAAAGTTATAAAGCACACGGGTATAATGGATGGATTTGAGTTTTCTCATTCCCTAAAAAAAATATTGGAAGTCATATATCATTTTGAAGGTTATAAGATATGGATTTCATTTATGTCAAATATAATGGACATGTGACCTTATTATGTATTCAAAATGGCCGCCATATTTAAAGCTTATCTTTGTGCACTCCCGGCCTGGATGATGCAAGTTAATTATAAAATTGTTGACCCTAAATTTTCTGACCTGGCTCTTGTTCAAATGATTTTTTTACATACTGTTCTATTTACTATTTTATTCCTGGAAACAATGAATTATGAAGCATTTTTATGACAATTTAATTGGCATTTTCCATTGCAAAATGTAATTTTGTGCTTTTTTTTGACATAATTACAGTTTATTATGAATGGAATGAAAACAATTTTAGTTAATACCTAGAAAAATAGTACAACACTCGTAGAGAAGAAATATACTAATTTATGAAATGCTATGAGAATTCTGGAATCTTGTTCAATTATGAGTCAGAGTTAAACTAGTAAAAATTATGATATGTGCAGTCAAAATTATTCCAATAAAATGATACAAGTTCTGTCTGGAGAGTATCCAGCTGATTAATGTTAATGAAAACAATAGCTTAACCTGGGCAATAGGGCCTTAGTCCTCTCTAGGGCACTCACACACTTATTCCAGTATCCCTTCTACTTTTTAAAATCCTCTTTCAAGATTGCCATCAGCTGCTTCATCGCACTATCTTCAATCTTGTCTGCAGTTCAGAATTTTCTTGGAAAAAATCAAAGTGACAGGATATCAGATATAGACTGTAAGGGGGATGAAAAACCTGGATATTTTACCATAAAACCCTGCATGGGTTGTGAAAAGTGACTCACTTGGTCATTGTATTAGTGACGCTCACATAGTAGCATCTCACTGCTAACTGAGTAACCCTATAGGAGAGTGTCTGTTTACCCATTGAGTGGTTACCAAGTTGCATCAAGATCATGCAACCAGTTTTCAACATATTCAAACTGGCTGGATACTTTCAGAACAAATCTCTTGAAAAAAAACCAACAAAATCAGTTTAAAGCAGTTGTCATCGACAAAATTAATTGTAGCAAAACTTTTTTTTCACATTATCTGATTGTGGATGTTTTTGTCTTGCCAGTAGATATTTTTGTTGATTCTATTTTTTCTTTCATCAATGCATGGCAGCAAAAATTAAAAAAAACATTTCGTGTGAGGATATCAGATTTTAGCTTTCTACAAATAGCTTGTAGGATTTTTTTTCATAGAACTTCTAAGGCATTGTTTTGTGTTATGAAGAAACCCACTTTATTTGTCATGAGAGATAAAGTAAGCATTTTATCTTGTCATTCTCAGTATACAGTAAGTCTGTAGCCTCACACAATTATCTGATCTGAAATGTTCATTGTTTAGTGTTTGGTCTATGTGATTAATCGAAAAAACATTTCATTAATTGTATTGATAAGAGAGGAGATAATGTTGAATAATAAATATTTCTTTAGTAGAATAAATGATTTTTCCATCATTAGGCTATGGACTTATTGATGTACCTATATACCTGCCATGCTATTTACCTATTGTTGTGTGTAGAAGTAGACTCATGCCTTTCCCAAAGGAATTAGTGCAAAATGAACTTAAACTGTCTAGGACTAAACTCAAACTCAGTCTGCTAACTTAGCTTTCCATGCTGGTATCTGTTAAGCCACTCTGCTCCTCCAATTTTTCTTTACTAAGATGAAGAAGTTTTCAAACAGCTGCTGTTTAGTCATCAACCAAGGACTGAAAAAAAAATGTGTTTGTGTTGCATTGTGGACTGATTGTAATATTTCTCTTCAATGCAGTTTAATAAGAAATACTTCAATGTTTGTCTGGGTCAGGGTTGCTAGATATGGCCAGAAGGAGAGATAATCCAAGCTTTATCTCAGAGACCCACCCAAAATAGGCAAAGGTTCAATATCAGCCTCTTGAAGTCAGTCTGCCTCAAGAGGCTAGTTTTGAACCTCTGCCTCCAGACTTGCCCAGTTTCCAAAATAAACACCATTTCAAAGTCTCTTCTAGATAAGTCTCTGAGATTAAGCCCTATCACCCTTTCTGGCCAAATCTGATAACCCTGGTCTGGGTGTTGAATCAAGAGTCCGTCAGTTGAGTCTGTCCAACGTAATAGTTTTTAGTTTTACAGGACAAATCGTAGAACTTCACATTCAAATTAATTGATAACCCTTGCTCATTTGTTAACAAAAAGTGATGCAAAATAGTTTGGAAAATTATCTATGACTGTCATATGAGCAAAATTAGAAAAAGAATAAATCAAATTTTAAAATCTGCAAATTATTGAGTGTGTGCTCTGAAATAATTTGAAAGATTTTTGAATTCAGGTTGAAAATCCTCTCTTCTAAATAGCCTATCCTCGACTATTTTATTGATTTATTTGAAGTTGAACTAACTTCTATGTTAAATACGGTTTCTTTCCCATGTTAAGAAATGGAGAAAGTAGAAACTAATGGTGAAGCATATTTCTACTTTTAATGACATAAAACTAAGAAAAGATACTGAATTTTCTATGTGCAAATTAACCTGAAAGTTTCATGCAAGACTATTCAGTACCAACAATTTCGCACATGACTATTCCAATCAAAGAAGATTCAGCGCATATAAGATATATGTATATATATTTATATACTTAGCAACTTTGGCATTGCATTGATTATCTTTGGCAATTCTTGGACAGTATTGTCTTTTGAAATTGCACTTACCTTAGCTTATTATTTTGATACAATGTTTCACTAATTCAAGACTAAATAAATTGGCCCTGTGTAGATTATTCTATCAGAGAAAGAGTCACAGCACATCTTTTAAATGGATTCTACTACCATTTAGATAGAATTTGAGCTGATAAGCTAGGATCAGGTTTGGCCAAGCCCTTTTTAGCACCCTTCGCAGAATTTGATTTTGGAGCTCCCACCACCTTGGCGCTACAAACACTTTTGATTCTTGGGGGCCCTCTGGTGGCCATGAGGCCAGAAGTAACTGCTTCATTTACTTATGTCTTAAGCTGGCTCCAAGTGAAATACCTGTGAATTTAAAAGATGATTTTAATCTTTGTATTTCAATAAATCATTTTAACTCAATAGTTTGTTTTTGAACTAATTTACCATTAAAGAATCTACTTAATGACTATGAAAATTAAGCTGATAAACTATAAACCTACAAACTATTAAGTTACTAAACTGAACTACAAAACTAAATTAATATACAAAAATAATTCAATCAAAAAATTAATTTCCATTTTCATATCTCAATAAATTGCTATAACTCCACAGTTTGTTTCTGTTGGTCCTTGCGCTGAATTCTTGGTACGAAATTGTCTTGCATGGAAATATTGTCTCCTTTTTGATTGTCTGATTGAAATCTCAAACTTGATAACAATTTTTAATGTTGAAAATTTCCCAAGGCTGAAAATTAGACTTGTTTAAAATTGTTATAAACATTTCCTCTACTACGTTGCAGAATGCATAACCCATTGTGGTTTCAATTAGCTGTAATCTTCTATGTGTGCTAGACAACTTAGAAGATGGACGAAAGCATGCTCGCTATCCATCCCGGGGAGGGCACGATTATCAGACAGTCGATATATCCCTTCCACCCCAGTCACATAGCTTGAAGTGTACTCAATTAGCTGTTAAAAGTATTGGGGATTGGACCCATGACTTTCTGCATGTGTGGCAGACCTGCAAACCATTAGACCATCTGAGTGGATTTATCTTGTTTTTCTGTAATAGTTAATCCCAATGAAAAAATTAATGGACGTATCAGAATTTCTATGTGATGAATTTTTTTTAGAAAAGAATCTATTGAACTGGTTCAAGAAGAAGACTCCATCATTTCAAATGGGGTTTAGGTGATGTTTTTATCGACATAATCACCTTTAAGTGGAAGAGTCCATTGTTACAGGCATAGACACAAACAGAAAAAGTCACATGGATCATTATATAAGTAGATGGCTTGTGATATCCATACTGTTTATTATTTTGTTGTTTTCTCTCTTCCTCATTCTACTTCTCTCTCATTCTGCTATGTCTTTCCCACTTTCTACTTTCCTCTCTCCCTCTATTTATCTTTTCAAATGTCTCATTTTATCAAATATCCTATCATGATCTTGTACTATGTAGAATTTTGAAAGTTACAAAAAAAAATTTTGAATGATACATTGAATTTTCTTTCCTTTTTTTTTCATTTTTAAATTTTCCTTGAAAACAATGTGATGCCGTTCAAACCGTGACTCTGATTTGATAAAAAGGAAAAAAAAAAACTTAAACCTTCTTGTTCAAATCAACTTTTTTACAATAATAGAAATTAACTTCTGTTCTGAAAAACAACTAGGATAAAAAAGAAAAGAATTGTAAGTGTATGTGAGAAACCTTCATCTCATTGTATAATTCTCTTTTTATCAAACACCTACTACAAAGTTTTGACTTTATTTTCGTATGAAACAACAACAGCTGACAATGACCAGACCGAAGACCAATGACATTATGCACGAATAACAATGACACAATGACGTGTGCAAAAACTGATGATGAATTCACTCCAACTTTTCAGGCCCTACTTGAGTTGACTTGTTCTGCTGTAGTTTGCAAATACCATTTACAGAAAGTGCTAATAAAGGAGTTAAAATATAATATACAGCAAAATGAATTCTGTTTTGTTTACCTTTTAGATTTAAATGAAGCAAGGGTGTTTGACCTTGGTGCAGCCAAGCCTGTTTGGTCTTTTTTCTTTAACGCATTATCGTATTTGTTTTGTGTGAAAGAAGACAAAAAACATTTTAAATCTTCCTATTTCTAAAGTCACATGTTATAGTGATGGTATTGTTTATTCCTGTTGGCTCCTTTTAGAGCATAGGGCCATAGTTTCATGTAGTTTCAGTAGCAAGTAAGTTTTACCGGATGGAGTTGCTAGCTCTAGCCCCAAGATGGACTGCCTTAGAAGGCCCAAGGGCTTCTTCAGCTGCTTTGCCATTTACCCTTATCTGGGTGGAAAAGTGGATTCATGCTTTTACCAAGAGTATCAGTACAAAGTGAACACTAACAGCCTTAGCTGAAAATTGAACTCAATTCACCGATTCCATTTTTCGTGCTGCTAACTGCTATGTCACTCTGCACATCCTATAGTAACGGTGTTGACAGTAAAAGTTTTTTTTCCCCCAGGATTGTTTGGAATTGTTGGTAAACTTCATACAAATAATCTGACAGGGATGGTTGAGTATTAAGTTATCTTGCTAGGTGTAAACTTTCTTCATAATGATCAAAAGATTTTACCACAAAATAACAAAGAGAAAAAGTGCTATCTTATCTTTATATATATCACTATTATGAAAGATAGATGTGAAATCGGTTTATACTTTAGACCTCTGAATGCTCGACTGCTATAACTACTTAAACATTACACAATTATGTCTGTGCATATTTACATACCAACACGTATAGACGCAGACACACATCAGATATATGTTTGTGTGCAGATATATTGTTCTGATATGTCACTTTTTACAAGAATTAAAAGATTAGATCTTTTTGTGCTTGTGTAGATAAAAAGAAGTCTTAAGCCTTGGGCTATTTCTACGTCTCTGCACAAGAGACATTTTCCATGATGACCTTCATCAAAGTTATTTCGACATTATTTTCTCACAATCAGCTTAGCCTCCATGGCCTCCGATTCATGTACAGCCTTTTTAAAGACTTGAGTTAAGATCTACTTTACTCTGTTGGAGATTTATGATGTCTGGTTCTGAATGTGTTTGTAGGCCTTTAATTAATAGCAAGAAGAAATGATGAGCTCTGATGTCAACACTTGGCTCAGTCATGAGGAAATTTCCCCTCATCTTCCCCATTTCCGATATATGTTTTGTATTTTCTTGGCAGTCTATGAAATTGATTTTGTTGTGACCTTTTAGGGATTGACAAGTAATAATGTCATTTGCATCTTTTTGAATAAGCTTAACCCATTAACTGGCAAATGATATAGTCATCGCTCGGAAGATAAAGGCACTTGTTTATAGCAAGATGAAAGCCCTGTGAAACAGAAATTTTCTTGAGTTAGCTATAGAACTGTTATGGTGGAAATTTCTGTCATTCGCAGTTAATGGGTTGAGAAAAATCAAGAGGACCGGGAGAAGAAAGATTGGAAATAAATGAAACGTGTTTAGCTGGTTACTGTATATAATGTTATATTAGACAGCTATTTTGTTATGAAAAAAAATAACCATGCAAATATTACAATGCATCAAATGAAGACTAGGGAGCTGTCTACTGGAGCTTGATATGGACAATTATGGGGCTATGAGGAGTTGAAGCGAGCTGTTGTCCGGTAAATACTCTTGTGAACAAATCATCTTATAGTCCTACTGATGTGATAGATCTAAGGTAGTTAAACTAGAAATTACCAAAGATAGCAAATTAGATAGAAAAAGAAGTTGAAAAATAAAAGCAATCATGAGGGGAAATTTCTCCATAAACATCTTCCCCGTCCTGGATATATTTTTTTCTTTTCATGGCAATATTTGAAATTGATTTTTTGTGGCATTTTAGGGATGGACGAACAATAATGTCATCTGCATCTTTCTGAACAAACTAGAGAAAAAAAATGATAGGAACTGAAAGAGAAAGGTAGGAAATGAATGAAATATGTTTAGCTGGTTACCTTATTGGCTGGTATACGAGACGGATATTTAATTAAAAAAAAACAAAAAAACTCTGCAAATATTGCATTGCATCGAATGCACTGATGTTATGGTTAGGGAGCTACTACTGAAACAGGACAGTTATGAAGCTTGGGTAAGTTGCATTCAGTGGTAGTTCTCTAAATGAACCGTTCATCTTATAGTCTGATGTATATGGTAGATTATTTGTGATGTTCTGGGAAAATGTCAAGTACATTCATTGCCCTAATGATATTAGTGGTCAGCAGCCAGAATTTGAAATCATTTTGTCAATTCTGATATCTAATGGTTTATATGTAGGCCATTTTGTGTTCACCTCAGAAGGAATTCCACATTTATAGCTTTGTCTCTTGTTATTAGAAACTGTCAAAATAGGTTGCTCTAGTTTTCACCTCATTCTGCGTCTATATATATGTATATATATATCTGGGACATCTAAGGTCAGTGCCAATCAACCTATAAGACTGAAAATTCGCCTTTGTTCACCACTACACACATTCTGAAAATGTTATTTACATTTTTTGAAAAATTGCTCTTTTTTGGTTCCTATGGGTTTTTTTTTTTTTAATCAGAAAAAAGCATATTTTTTCAGGGTTTTAAAACTGTGGAAGCTTATACAGAATGCATTTTTCATGCTACATCCTGAAAAATTTGCATAAGTAGTCTACTATACAACTTCTGAAAACATTTTTTTGGTGTGAAGGGGGGGGGGTCAATCTGCAATGTAAGTTTATGCTAAATTGCTCACTAGATTGTTTTTTTAATGAAAATTCATATGTTTTTAGTGATTGCTGCCCAACAAAAGGAGAGAGAGTGAAGTATCTTTATTCGTCGATCACTCTTTTTTCCTCCACTTTTTAATTGATCACCCCCAACACGGCATTCTGCTAGAAGATGACGGTTTCTTTTGTGTGTCCTACCAGACCTGTTTTCTTCTTCCTCTTTATGTCTTTTACTTCTATTCTTTTTTTTTTCTTTTCTTAGATTTTTTTCCTTTTTTTAGTATGAGAATGATCTTGGGTAATCATATGCTATATATATATCTATATTTATATTTTTACTAAAGCAGATAAGTACAAGGTGAGAGAACTGTGGAGAGAAAAAAAAATGAAGACTTATAGTCAGGCATACATATATAGATCTGAGGGAGATCTGAACTAGAATTCAGGTTTGTATATAATTGACCCAACTTTAATCCCCTGCCCTTGTTTGGTCTTCCTTCCCCAACCTTTTGAATCTCCCCGTCCCACTTCACAATTTTTTTAATTTCATTTTGATTTTTTCTTCTCCCTTTAATTAGCTCTAGCTTTGATTTCTCCATTGGAGATGGAAGGGGATAATTGTCAATTTTATACACCACAACTAAAACTGCCAAAGATAGCAAATTGAAGAAGTTGGAGAATACTTATCTAAAAGGAATTTGGAAGATTTAGGTTCTTGAAAGAGCTAAACTGTAAATACTGGACTGATTCCAAGCAGAATATAGGTGCATAGCAAACTATACTTTTGGCTGGAATGAATTGTTGGTGAAGTCAGATATTCCTGGAGAATCAGATTTCACATCTGAAAATTTCCTCACTCTAACTGTTTTTATTGCTTAATTTATTCATTTTTTTCTTATATTCCTTTTTGTATTTGAAAAGTCAACCTTCAAGAACAAAAAAATCATGTTGGTCCTAAAAAGAAGGATATACAACTTATACATCCTCCCAATAGTCACCTACAGTGCTGAAACATGGAACCTTATCAAGAGACTGACCCATAAACTGATAACCATGCAACTTGCACATGAGAAAATCATGCTCAACATCACATGGAATGATCACAAGACAGCACACTATATTAGGGAAAAAACAGGTGTCTGAGATATCAGAGAAACCATCAGAAACTCAAATGGCAATGGGCTGGTTATGTTGTAAGAATGGCAGACAACCACTGGACCTCATGACTCATGACATGGAACCCCAGAGATCAAATGTGGAACCAAGGCTGGCAGAATGTAAGATGGTGATATGAACTGGACAGGTTCAGAAAATATTGGCTCTACAATACCCATGATACAGAGGTGTGGCAAATCCTGGAGAAGGTTTATGTCCAACGTTGGCCAATGAAAGACTGATGATGATGATAACTCTCTTTCTCATATAAGAGGCACGCTCTTGCACTCTGTACCCTGGGAAACTGCCTGCGTTGCCAGTACGTTGAGTCAGCCCTGACTGTAGATCTGGGGGTTTGTTAAACTAAAATTGAGATAGAAAATTTGGAAGAAAAGAGATATCTGAATCACACATAAACAAATTACTGTAGTTAGTGTGTGTTCCAGAACTAATTATGTGAAAAATTATCTAAAACAATAGATCTTCTATAAAAAATTATTTAAAAAAAAATACTAGCATAAGATTTGGGCATTGTTGGTCAAAAATGACCATAGAGACCCCAAAAAGCATTTAAAAAAAACTGTTTTTAGATGGTTGTGTACTCATGCTAACATTCAAGGTTGTAGTTCCCAAAATGTGACTTGGAGCATCTGCAGATTCACATACAGACATAGTGACTCAAAGAAAGAAGAATCTGTAGCCCACTTGGCTGGTTGGTTGGGCAGGCCATTTGTGGGGCTACAGTAATTTGATTGAAAAATACTACTTATCAAAAGGAATTGGGAAGATTTAGGTTCTTGAAAGAGCTTAAAGTGTAAATATTGGACTTGTTCCAAGCTAAAATGTAAGAATATGTGTGCATAGCAAATTATATTGCTGGCCGAAGTGAACTGTAAATGGAGGGTGGGTAAGTATTGACTGGTTGGATCAATAAACTTGGCTTTAGACGTGCTCTTCCTCTTCTCAACATTTTGATGTTGCTAATTGCTTGGTATTACTATGGGGTTAGCTTTCTTTCTTTTTACCTGTAATAATTACTGGGATACAAAGAACACAATTACCAACAGAAACAAATCATAAAAAAACCTTTCTCTGTTTGCTTTATATTAATATTCCATTTTCTATTTAATTATCATAATATTAGAAACAATCGACCAATACTGCCAACATCAACATAGGCTTCTTCAGTTTTTGAGTGGGTCTGGCTATGTATATACTGCACATACAGGCCACACCAATCGAGCTAGAGGGTTGAAAATTAGAACATTTACTCTTTATTATGTCTAGAAAAAACTTTTTTTAATCCCCAATTTTTTTTGCAATGGTTTCAATTTACTATGTAAATTTATGCTACATTTGTCCCTTAGTTTATATCCAGCAATGTTCATGCTCGTTTTTTGAAAGTTCTTAATCTTTTAGTGATCACAGCCCAACAGAAGACAAGTGAGATAACTTATTCATTTTTCTAATTTGTTAATTGATCACCCCAACACGGCATGCTGCCAAAAGTCTGTGGCCACATGACGGTTACTATTGACTGACTAACCAGACCTGTTTATTGAAAAAAAAGGGAAAAAAATGACTAGAAAATTAACGTTCTCCTCTCATTTCTTTCTTTATGTAGTTCATGCTTGCGTACACACATGTATCTACTTATAGATGAATGTGTTCTTATCGTCGGCTATTTTTGTCTTCGTCGTTTGTCCCCTTCATTGCTGTGATGTTCTTGTACAAATAGTTCAGCAGCCATTGAGATGGTTTCACGCCAGAGTTGATGTGCCGCTTGTTCTTCCCAGATTTGCGGGTTGATGTTAGACTTCATCATAGTATGCCTCGATTGAACTTTGTGATGGCACAAAGAGAAACCATGGGGTCTTTTGTCAGTGCTGATTTTTGCTGCGGAGCAGTCGTTACGAAACTGGTGTTCACAGACCCTGGGGGTCTGTTAAATAATATTTGAGGAGTCTACAGCAGTGTTCCCGCTGAACCTGACATTGTGAGTCTTGTGGCAGAGAAGTATCATCAATCAAACAGCTATCAGAAAACATAATTATTGTTCATAGATCTCTACCCTGTATTAGAATTCAAATGAATGTGATCCATTTTCAGCAAATAAAGGAAATAGCTTTTTACTGTAGTTTAGCAGTGTAAAAAACTAAATGCTAAAAATAGGGGTTCGCTAAATTGTTTCCCTTATAGAAGGGGTCCCTGTGCTTTCAAATAAACGGAAATACACAAACATATATATATACATATATATTGTGTATTTAGGCAGCACCCTTTCTTATGAAGATTTCATTGAAAAGCATAGATTTTTTTCTAGTAAGTTTCTTGAATTTTCTGATGTTTTTTTTTACATCTGGTTCAATTGCGTATAAGAATTTTCCAAAATTTATGCTGTATTATATTTATTAATTTTTTCCAAGTACTTTTGATCATCACTGGACTCTTTAATGGTTGGTTCTAACATTGCATGTTTGTCTCAATTTTCAAGTTTTAACGCTACTTAATTTCTCATGCTACTTACCTCACTTCAATTTGTATGCAGTTCTATCTAATTTGTTAATGGAAGTTAAATTTTAAAGTTGATTATTGATATATATTGTTATGTTATTGTTTTGTAGACATTTCAGGATGTTGGCACCTATTTGAAATGAGATTTCACTTGTTTTAATTAAAATCGCTTCTAATATTTGAAGTCTTTTCATGAAGTAAAAGTTTTTTAGGATTTTTGTGTTAGCAGTGAGCATTTTGCAGATATAAGAGGATGGACGATTGTGTCTTTGTTTTAAATGTTGACAAATGGATCTAGTGCCTTGACATTTTTGTGGTTGTATATTTTATATATATATAATTGTTGGAGGTGCATTCTCCCAATGTAATGTAATGCTACATTGTGGTAGAGTTTCAAATTTTTTTCCTTTTTTCCTTCTCAATTGTAATGGATAATCATCAAATGGTTAGAATAAAAAAAACAGTTACTTTTGTAAGTTTCAATTTTCTTACAAAAACTATGAATAGGAGCGGTACACCTTGCAGGCCCGGAATGCATGCCTCATACAATGTTACGGTAAGATTGTGAAATTAGTGATCTTGTGAATCCCATAAATAAAGCTAAACTTGATAAATATCAAGTATATTCTGCTTCAATAAGGCCATGGTAGTAGAGCACTCTATGAGGATCAAGCTCATCAGAGTGATAATGGTCGGCATCACAAGCTCATTAACCATTACTACAACGATTGTGAAACTTTGGATTTCATGAAATTGCTGAAATGTTTAGGGATTTCACTAGATCTCTTGTTTCTCATAAATTCCAACAATGGACTTATAATTGCTGCTGCTGCTATGTATGAAGTTATAAGTACATAACCTGAAACATAGTTATTAGCCGAGATATTCACTACTGGATTAAATGCATTGACAACAAAGAAGATTTTGTTGAAAAATTGTTATCTGTTGCGGAAAAATACTTCTTTTTTTTTTCTCATACGGCTCCAAACTTATTGATGTACCTTCGTGTATGCACATTGAATTCCATTATTATTGGGTTACCATGCTGGGCATTTCATGCCTTTTCTCAAGGCAATTGTATTAATTGGCAGTATCCATTCCCTCTCTAAGTAATATGCTACTGGTCGTACTGGATTACATGGTGCAAGCAATAGGGAATAGTCTGAATCCACTTCGACATTTCAGAATTCTCTTCTTGTGGAAGAACTGGATCTAATACACTCAGTCGACTGAGTGAAGGTAAAGGCATATGTTCAGACAACCAAGGTTTGACTGTATATATGTAAGTAAAGAAGTGCCCTTACGTTGGCTACTGTATCAGCCATCCCTAACCAGTCTTCACATATCACAAATTTCTCTATCTCTACTAGTTCTTCGAGGTTTGCTAAATGTGAAATAGACTTAAATAGAACATACGCCCAAATCAGTATCACTCACTTCACCATACGACTGTTAATATGTAATGACATTAAATTACAAGGATATATTTTCTGGTCTTATTTTTTGTTTTGATAATGTATTAGGTGGCAGAACCAGTTTTCTTCTTTTATTTTTATATTAGTTATACTTTTACCTTTTGTCTGGTCTTTAGTTTCTTTCTTTGGTATCTCTGCTTGTACCATTTTGTTGATATCTGGGTTTCGTCTATCTTTTTTTGAAGAAAGAATATCATTTTAGATTTCAAGACTACATCTACATAAATGTGCCAGTTTTGTTTACAATAAACTAATAGTCAATCATAACATTATTTGTAGAAGGAAACTTTGTCATCTCTAAATAAAGCAAAATGTTTCCAGATTTACATAGATGCTGAGAAGTGAAAGGAAAATTCATTCATATTCAGTCTTGATTTGTTTACATGTTCGCTGTATGTGTCTACCGGTCTATGTCTCATGCAGAGCTTGCACTATACACTAGGCAAACTAGGCAATCGCTCAGGGTGCTAAAATTGTGGGGCGCCAAGAATAAAATATCCTAATGGAACTATAAAAAGGAAGATTTAGTAATAAAGAGAGCAGTGGCTGGGACAGATGATTGTAATGTTGAGAAAAGAAAAAACTTGTTAGAAGTTCTTGTCTGAATTTTATTAGGCAAGGGGTATTAATCATTATGTATGATATGGTTGAACTATTTTCCTCATCTCTTCTTTCATTTTTTTTCGTCATGTACTTTCTGGCTTTTGTTAGGTGTTGCTGGTTCTAGAATGTAGAATCACTACTCAGTTTGCATGCTTGGTAGGACTTGACACATCTCTCCCATGAGAGGCTCCTCAAAAAAAACCAACAAATAATGGATGACCGAATGCAAGGAAGGAAACTCGGAAGGTCCCCCTACAATACATCCCGCATACGCAAAAAAACAGGTATGATATGTCCAGTCCAACTGAACATCGGCTCTGAGTAGTGATTCCATATTCTAGAACCAACAATACCCGATAAAGCCTGGAAGGTACACAGCCGAAATGTGAAAAAATGAACACAGGGACGTAGAAGATAGTCGGACCATATCGTACATAATGACTTGTTCGAAGTGTTTTGCTGAGAAAATGAGAAAATTTTGTCCCCCCAAAAGCAATTGCACTTTGGATTGAGGTGGAACTTGTACCCTCTACACCTGCCACACCCCCAAACCATGCTCTATCCTCCTGTGTCCTGCAGGTGGGGTAAATTCCGGACAATGCATAGGAGCAAGCTAGTAACACTAAATCATTGTTTATGTAATGAATCCGTTGCTCACTGAGTGCCCGGTATATTTTGGCCTTGTGACAAACTGTCAAGTAAATACCTGCACTTTTTTGTCAGCTTCGCATTGCCTTTGATAAAAATCAAAAAACAAATGAAGCTGGTAACCTTACCTTTATTTCATTTTTAACCTGTCTACTGCTACAGCCCGAAATGACTCATCTTATCTCAGCAAGTTGTCAGTCGAGTGCCACTGATGAGATAACTCAGTAAGTTGGAAGTCCTGCTTGTTTTTCTCCTAACATACAAAAGTGCATATATTACAGTTATCATATGCATCAAATTCTTCCATACATATCGGTTATGAAAATAAAAGCGTTTTGAACATGCATTTCTTTTCTCATCAATTCCTTTTGAGAAAAACCTGGCACAGGTGTTACAATGTTAAAAATATACAGCTTGAAAGGTGCAGATAATTCTTCTCAAGATTTTCAATACACTTCAAAACTGCACCATTCAAGATCTTCTGGTTTATTGTGTTTTTTTTCTGTTTATCTTTGTTACATTAATTTGTACAGTAATATTTTAACAAAACTGCTCCAAAACCCATACTAATCAAAACTGCATCATTCAAAGTATCCTATATTTAGCAATGAATAGGTTAATTTTAATCTCTAAAGATTTTTAATAACTTAAAAATGAAAATAACATGATTTTCTTCTTTCCTTTTAACTATTTCGATCATATTTAAACAATGATATTGTAAAATGATATTTGGATACTTCCTACTGAAATGATAATAATTCTGGTATTGAAGAATGCTAATAGTCACCAGCAGCAGCAGCCATTTGAAAAATATTTCAATACTTTCTGAACAGTAGCAAGAGAAAAATAACCAGTTTAAAGAACGTCCCATTGATAATTATGAAGATCAAGGCCGTACACATAAAAGCCAAAATTCTGATTGTAGAATTTCTTTACAAGATATCAGGCTAAGTATATCATTTACTGAATCACTAAAAAAAAAGGAATAGAGGAGTCCAAGTGAGGGGAAGAGACCAGGACAAACGAAACAAAAAAAAACATCATTAGTTGAGCAGATTGTTAAAACTAGGTAAATACTCATACCAGTACTTCTATTCATTATAATACCACAGTTGTCCCTGTTGCTAACATTATTGCCTCTCCTACCCTTTCTTTCTTTCTCTCTCTCCTTTTTTTTTTGCTGAGATGTGATTTGGAGCCGGGCTCCAATCTGCACTGGTTGCTATTCTGTCAGGTTACTCCTCTGAGGTGATAGCAAAACTCTACTATCAAATCGAACATCTGCTTCTGGAATGTCTCAGATCTGTGCTGAGAGTCGTACAGGCAGCCGTACTGTTGTGATTCTCCTTCAAAGGGACAATAGAACCCTTAGCAAGCCTTGGGTTCTACCAATTATGATGTGTCCACATCCAGCAATTTGAAAAACCCACGCTCGTCATACTGTCGGAATAATCCTGCAAAGGAGCGGTAGACTCTCATAGCTAGCTCAAGGACATCTGCCAGGAGAAAGAAACTTATGAAAAACCTATGTGGACCATAAAAATGCTAACCCTTGGTTTAAAGGACAAAGTCAGCTTTGGGCACACTTCACCTTAAATGTTCATCACACAGACTGGGGGGTTATTTTTGCATACATGATCCTGCCATCTGAGATCCCATAGTCATGGAAAACTTTTCTAAAATCTTTTCGAAGCCAAGCCATACATTTATTCATTCATATAGATAGGAAAGATTTTGTCTCTATTGTTCTATTCATCTCGATCTCTTTCTGTATTCGTCCTAATCTTTCAACTTATCATTCATTTTAGAAGGTACTTAGTCTATTATTCTATTTGTCTAGATCTTCCTATTTCTCTCAGAGACCTCATCTTTCTAAATGACTCTTATTTTCATGGGCTGTTTCATATTGAAATAAGTTGACGTTAATTCTCAATACTTACTGAAGTTAGCTTAGTGTAGAACCAGGTTAGATGAGGGGAAGTTTGGATAAGAAAATTATATTATACCAATCTTCCAATTGGGAAAGGCTGCTTTGCCTACAATATCACCATTCAAAATCGTAGCGTTTTACCTGAGCTCAAACACTGACCACAGGCATAGCAAAGAAATACGTAACTATTTCAGTCAGACAATCATCTTAAATTCACTTGACTCTCTGTTCTATTTCTCTTTCATTAAGTGCGCATGTATCGTTCATTTTTGGTACACTATTATGAAAGGTTCAGGGTAGCCTAACAGTTAGCAGTATGGAGAATGAAATCGGTGAAACTGAGTTTAAATTCCGGCAGAGACAGTTTTCATTCATTTGCACTAAGGCCCTTGGTAAAGGCCTGAATTCATCGCTTCTCCATCTTGGCAATGAATTAATTGTAGTGTTGGAGGTGGACTATTATTGTATAATGATAGCTGAATTGAAGGAAGTTGATTACTATTCATTTTGTCATAAAATGTTAGCAGAAATGCAGAAGTTGACTATTTTTATTATTATATAATGTTGGCAGAAATGCAGGAGGTAGACTACTGTTAATTTCATCGTTTTATGTTGTTAGTAGAAATACAGGAGGTGGATTATTATTCATTCTGTTATCATATAATGTTAGCCAAAATGCAGGGAGTTAATTATTATTCATTATGATATTGTATTATTTTAGCAGAAATGCAGGAGGTGGAATACTACCCATTTTATCATTGTATAATGTTGACAAAAATGCTGAAGTGGACTACTATTAATCTTGATATTGTATAATTGTAACAGAGATGCAAGAAGTGGACTACCATTCATTTTGTTATTCTATATTGTTAGCAAAAATTCAGGAAGTGGACTACTATTCATTTTTTTTGTTGTATAATATTAGCTGAAATACTGGATTTGGACTACGATTGATATTGATAGTACATAATATTAGCAGAAATGCTGGAGGTGGACAACTCCCCATTTTGTCATTATATAATGTTAGCAGAAATGTGGACTGCAATTCATATTATTATTGTATTATGTTAGTAGAAATGCAGGAGGTGGACTGCTATTCATTATGTTACTAAATAATGTTAGCAGAAATACAGGAGGTGGACTACTGTTTATTTTGATATTGTATGATGCTAGCAGAAATGCTGGAGGTGGACTGCTATTTATTTTGATATTGTATAATGTTAGCGGAAATGCAGGAAGTGGACTACTATTCATTTTGTTACTGTATAATGTTAGCGGAAATGCAGGAGGCGGATCACTATTCCTTTTGTTATTCTATAATGTTAGCCGAAATGCAGGAAGTGGATTACTATTCATTTTGTTGTTATATGATGTTAGCAGAAGGGCAGGAGGTGGATCATGTTACTGTACAATGTTAGCAAAAATGCTGGAAGTGGACTCCTTTTCATTGTATAACTGTATAATGTTATCAGAAATTCGGGAGATGGACTTCGATTCATAAAACTTCTTTCAAAGAAACCCCACCAAATCCCTCACTTTCATCCCCATCTGCTAGATAACATTCTTGGTTTTATCCGTGAGAATAGATATCATCATATTCTATAATTTAGGTAATACTCGTAGATATATATTAATATGTGTTCATTCTTGTCTATTATCTATTCCACGTGTGTGCTCGCATGCATTATATATAATTTTTGTATCCCCTGATTGATTTCTGATTTGAAATATCACAATGAAACACATTTGGTATCTCTTTTGCCATTTAGGTAGATCTGAGCTCTCTGAATAGAAAATCTCTCTTAGTCATCTTTCCATACAATTGTAAGGAGAATACAATGTACATTTACAATATATATATATATATACACACACACATACACATACATTATATATATAATGTTGATGAAAGTTACAGCAGGTTTCTCATCTCAAAACCTTTTTATTATCACGTGGGCATGTTTTTGATGCATTTCAAGGGGTACCAGCCATCTTTTTCGGACACATTATGTGGGATCACTTCACACCCACAATACAAACACACATATATATATATATATATATATATATATATATATGTATATATATACACACACACTCACATATATATGTATTAAAGTTAAAAGACAATTTAGAAGACCATGTTGTGTACAAATGAGATTTCTTTATTCAGTTTATTTTGACGTTGAATCTGTCCACAACCAAATATGAACTTTATATAACAGACAATTTTTGTATCTCCAGTATTTTTTCTGAGGGAGCCAGTATGAACTGGCAGAATGTCAAAATAAACTAAAGAAATCTCATTCATTTAGGCACAACATTATGTTTTGTCTTTTCACTCTCATTGTTAGATGAATTATAATCCACATCATTGATCTCTACCAATATCTTAGCTTTTTGTTCCACTAAAACTATGTGGCCTATTGATCTATCATTTTGCATGTTGACTGAGAAGAGATGAACTTACTGTTTCGAGGTCACCAGAGGTCATTTTTAGGTCATTTTTAACTACTTTTTAGAGTTGTGGACTCCAATTTTGCACAGAGGGATCCTGAAATTTAGTATATAGATATATCTTCTCACATGAAGATAGCAGTTTATGTGATGTTGACTTCTGAGGTCATTCAAGTTCACCAGCCTTCATTTCTGGTAATTTTAAAACAATCTTTAAAGTTTGGGGCTATGATTTAGCACCTATTTAGCACACTAAAATTGGACATAGAAGTACATCTTTTCATGGCAAAGGTCATATCCAATACAGAGTTGTCATCTGAGGTCACTAGAGGTAATATCTAATCAATTTTTAGAGTTGTGGGCTTCACTTTTGCACAAAGGATACTAAAATTCAGCATATGGGCACATCATCTCACATTGAGCAAGGTTGACCTTGGAAGTAATGTCTTGTTCATTTCTATCCAATTTTCCATATTTTTGGCAATGTAATTGAAATTTGACAAAGGGATTTTCTTGGTGAAGGTCGTAGGCAATCCAATATTGTCGGCCACATTATTGCACCTAGGATGCAGAAATTATGCATAGGGATATATCTTCATGCGGCAAAAGTTATATGCTTACCAATGCATATATATTGCTGTAGGTATGTAACTATAATAAAGACAGTACTTGTTCAATATTTCTTTTTTTTCATATTAAAAGTATTATTGCTACAAAATTTCCTGCCGAATGCAGGTTCGCAATTGTAAACAGATTATATTGGTATGTAAGTAGGCTTAGGCTATATAGCTAACCCTATGATGCATGTTATATAAATTATTGAAAAAATATATATTGTATTAAAAAATATGCACAACATGTGAGACTATATGCAATAGAGAATATAATTTGGGCTATTTAGTCAGTCCTAGTACTGTAGCACTGGTCCAGTATGCCATAACTGGCTTGTACAGTATACAGTATTATACAATGTCCGCTTGATGTCCTATTCACTCAACATCCTATTGTCGGGAACGTAACACAGAAGTTAAGCAACGCATATCTCTGGTAGACTCTGGTTACACAAAGTATATTCATGATGAAAAATCAAAAAGGATAGACAAAAGTTACTTTTATTATCCTTTCACTACTTAATCTTATGAAGATATGAATGTTCTACATAATATAGGATTTGGTTAGAATAGGCCTCTAGTGATGAAGAGAAGAGATGCTCATATATTTAGATACTACATGGTTCGGAACACATGGTGACTGTGAAGATATTGATAAAGATGGCAATCTGTATTTTAAAGGAAATAATACACATCCTGTCTATGGCTTTGTATGAGTTTGTACGTGGTAGTTCTTATGTTAGTGTGTGTAATGCAAAAAGTTGAGGCATGTGTGAAAATGAAGTTGAATACTTACAATACGGATCATGGTGTCCCATGCTCTGAAGATCAGTGTGACCCTTCTAAGCTCTTCTGTTAAAAGGGAGTAAGAAAAAGGAGAAAGGCATGGGAAATGTTGCTTTTTACAGTGAAGGGACTATTTTTCAGGCTCATTGGAAATGAAATCACTGGGAATTAAATGAACATTATTCATAATTTGGAGTGATTCTAACATATAAAATCATCACAATATGTGCTACTGGAGTGCAAATAAAATGAATGAACCAAAAAGTAATTGAACTAACCATACCTGGTGGTATATATTTTGTTTGATGTATAAACAAATTACGGATGATCTTTTTGGACAGGCAAAATCTTTATGCAGTAATGAAGGAATGATTTTACTTTTTAAAATTAAGCACTGAAATCTTCCTGCCAGTTGCTGCAAATTAATCTCCAAGAATAGTCTTGCAAAAATATACTAATGAACATGGGCCATTAAATAGTACTGTTAGAACAAGAATTTACTGTATATGTTGTTAAAAAAAATTTTTGTGCAAGAACATCTTTTACTTACTGATGTGATATTGCTGCAGAGATTATGTATTATATATTCAAGAAAAAAAATTTTGCAAAGAGTGATTTTTGTACCTTTGCAGTATTGATAAAGATTTCACATGAGAACAACATATTTTTTAATTGAAATTGTAGTGTGTATATGCAGAAGGTCCCGGAACTAATGCCCAATTTATCCTAAAAGTAATGCCAGCTCTCAGGAAAGCAACTGTTCAATGTAATATTCTGCATGCAAGTATGCCAAAAACTAAAAGTAAAATTGAATTGCTAATCAATCGGATGTGGAAAAATTCAAAATCACTAATAAAATTGGAGATTGGACAAGAAAATATTTTCCCATTTCGCTTGCAGCTTGCTCATCCAATCAATTTTTCTAGTGATTATCTGTGTACTGGCATACTGAATATTACATTAAGTAGTTACTTTTTTTGAATTGGCATTATTGGGAAAAATTGGGTATAACTTTTGGGACCACCAGAATTTATATAAGTAGCTTTTGGAGGATTTTTCTTTTGTAATGTTGTTCAGTTTCGTCCTTTTAGGAACAAACTAAACTTTCTTTTCAAGCATACTCTTAAATAATCACTCGGATAGACACTTGGATGAAGAAAAAGGCTGCATTGAGGCTGTCACAGCCTGAGGTTGGAGAGAAGAGGAGGATAATGGTGCCTAAGCAAGGAAAACTTAAATGAAGGCTTGATTTGTGACAATAGTGGGAAGATAGCTGTTCTCAAAGATACTAAATATGCTAGTACAACGGTTTGCTATTTCACACCTGTAACGCCAGCGTTTTCATGAAGCTAGGGTCCTATTACTAAGTTGCCTATGAATGACATAATAATACAACATTTTAATGATACGCGGGAACTTTTGTCTCTACTTTCAGCATGTGCATAAATGTAATTTTCTAACAGATCACTATTGCAAAGAGAGCAAAATTCAGGTTGGTGCACTGAAGAATTTGGCTTTTAAACTTCTTCCACCTCTTTGGTATTTGACGTGAGATTTCATCACCTTTATCCGTCTGTAATTTATTGTTCACCTAGTCAGCACAATTGACGCCTGGAAGACTTGGCACAGCACTACTAAATTTGAATGCACATGGTATCACTACACTAATTATGATACAGGCCCACAAGTGCAAAACACCTTGTGGAGGCTGAACTCATTACAGTAATAGTCTGTGAGAGTAGCTTGCTAAGCATTCCTGGTTACAGTTGGAGAGATCATTTTTTAACCAAAATTACGTTTGTATTGCACTTTGTGAGGTATGAGCTCTATTTCAATGGCTTGTGAGCCAAGAACATTAATCAAGATGGTTCCCTTTAAGCTGCATGTGTGCATGTATGTTCTATTATCAACACTCAAGAGAAATTAATGTGCGTACAAAAGATTTTGAATTCTATTGTTCTGATTGAAAAAATGATATATGTTGAATTCAAAAATGTGCTCGTACTTTTGTCACTGGAAAAAGATTTCTGCGCCCACTGACTGCAAGAAATTAGGAGGAACACTGCATATAAGCGATGAACTATCAATCAATGATGGCTTGTTGTATTGTTCCAAAATGCAGTAAGTTCGGGTGTCCGGTTATTCATTGCTCATGGATTGGTCATGGATCAATTGGTTGCTGGTCAATTTCTCAAGAGGACAATTCATCACCAAGTATTCTTTTGATCACGTTTTCCATGTGTTAGTTCAGGTATTTCCATTTTCTCTTTTTCCTTTGCATGCACAATTTTCATACCTTCAATCTATCGTGGACCTATCAGCGTGAGATTGCAGGTGGTGATGCTGATGTGTGGGATTCTCGAATAGATATCATGTTTGAGGACTAAATTGAAATGTTCTAAATTGGTTCAGGATTATTTATTTGATGAGTATTTTTCAAACTAATAACTGTAAACAAATTATTGCATACACTAGAGACGAATTGTCCTTATTTACCTCATGACAAATTCACCAGTGACAATTTTACTGTAGATGAATTGTCCTAGCACCGTAATTTGACATGATACACTTTTAAAAAATTCCTAAAAGAGCAAAGCATTGGCATTAAAGATTTAGCAACCGAGAACATATATGTATATGCCTGCAAACTTAAACAAACCATTTTTACATGCTGTGGTGTAGCTGAGGCAGCAAGTGGGTGCTATTTGAAGACACCCCCCAGGAACTTAATGGAAAAAAAAAATAATTAGGAGTCATGAAGTCGGAAGCAATCATTCGGTTACTTGAGTTGGAATTGGTAAAAATGAATCGACTCTGGCACTTTCTAAAACGTTTTCACCTTCATCATCTTCTGCAATACACTTACATCCAAATATGTGACAATTAGCATTGTGTGTTTGATCTCTCTCATGTTTGAGGACACAACTGATATAGTAAAATAGAACTTTATGTTTTGATGATGTAAAAATTTAAAGATCAATAAAGATAAAAAGTAAAAAAAAAAAATTTTTTAAAAATCTATTTGCAGCCAACAGAATGTTACTCTCCAAACTCTCTGCAATATAAATCTCTATTATCCACTTATATGAAATGCAATGTGTTTATACATATTTTTCATACAAGCCGTCAGTTTTGATGGTATGGGTGAACTAGTAGATAACATTTCCCATCTCTTGAGATTAAGTGATCTAGAACTGTCAATTCTGAAAACTCTTTTTGCGATTGTGAATTTGTGCAATTTATACAGTCAATAAGAATGTAATGCATTGAAATTTGCGAGGAACTTGAAATCAACTATCTCTTTGAATAAGATTATATCCTGGAAAGAAAAAAAAGTAGGTTAATTGATTTAGTATCTGTGAAATTAGAAATTTTGATGCATTATATTACATTTTGCATCTAGTCAGAGTTGGAAAATACGTGGCGACTTTGACTCCAACTCCAGTTACTGAATAATTGCTTTCGACTCCATGACTCCACGGTCCTGATACCAAATAACTATAGCTAGCTACACTCTTTCATGCATGAAGGAAACACTAATTACTTTTTACAACATTGAAAAAGTCTGTGAAAATGTGCAATTATTCCTTTAATCAGATCTTTCTCAATGAAAAGAATAATTCTAATAAAAAATTATTGCTTTTCACTTTGTCTTACTCGGCACATCTTGCTGATTAATTTCAGGTGTTATATTTATCAGCATTCTACTTTACAGAGTTGCCAGATTGGGCTACAAGGGGAATTAATCCAAACTTCATCTCCAAGACTTACCAAACACAGGCAGTGGAATTGCATTAAATTTGGAAATCTAGCGATTCTGGAGGCAGAGGCCCTATACTAACCAATCTCTTCCACCAGACTTACTTGAATTTTAAATTTAATGCTGTTCATATGCCTGTGTTGGGTGAATCTTTGGAATAAAGTTTGGATTATTTCTCTGGCAACCTTGTTACTGTGCCATTTAAAAAAAAAACTTCTGTAAAGACTGAACCATAAAATTTTAATCTGGTATGTTTCTAATCTAGTGGTTTTTTCACTACATCTTGTGAGATCTCAACTTTTCTATTGACAGAGGAAAGAAAAAAAGAATGATGAGTATATTCATAAGTATGCTGATATAAAAATTTTGTTTATTGCTCGCTGAAATGTTTATGTCTAATTCATTTCATTTTTACAGTATGTTGACCTATTGTTCACTTCTTCATTACTACTCCAAAGTTTTCATGTGTATCCTATCAGTTTTTTTCTGATACAGTTATGTAATTTATATAACTTATATATTATTTCCAAAAGAGTTTTTTATAAACTATTATGGCCTAATACATACCAATGTTTCAATGGAGCTAATTGTTGGTATGCCACGTAAGTCAAATATATTTCTTTGTGCATCATCAAACAATAGAGTTTGAGAGCCATTGCTCCAAAGACATCA
>OY735200.1:68974210-69199210 GCA_963457665.1 Thysanoteuthis rhombus
GTCTACCACTACATCATCTTGCCACACATAACCAACTGCTATTTTTACTCTCCCCCACACAATAATGGAACCATCATTACTACAACTGATGACTACGATGACTATATAGGAATCACCAATCATACCTATATGGGTATTTAGGCGAAATGAAAAATGAAAGCTATTTGGTTAGATTTGAGTTTCCATAGCAGGTAACCTTCATAGCCCAACTGGTAAGGCAACTGTCACACTAAGATAAGCTTCCCAAGGAAAAAGAGCTGGGAGTTTGAGACTCACTGGAAGCTCATTATTTGTTTTCAACCCGTAGCTGTCTGCTGTAGAATGACAGTCTGATAAGTTGTGAAAAGAAGCAACTTAAAATAAGATTAAAGGGATACTCATCACAAAATTAATGACTAACAATGCTTAATCTAATAATAAATTCAAGATAATTGTATTTGGTTATTTCCCAATTATACATACCTGAAAATAAACCTTGATTGATTTTGAAAATCTTTGGATCTAATCTATGATTAAAAGAAAGCCAAGCAATCTGCAGCCACTCTGATTCTAGCTGTTCGGAAAGACCTACAAAAAATTCACCAAGCTAGTTTGGAGCTTGTATCTGTGAAAAAAAGATTGAGATTCTTCCACTGCTTATTATTGATACATACTTGTGTATTTATTCCAATATAGTAACAGTAGATGATCATATTGATCAAAGCAGCTAGAAAACTAGCTATTAAGTTCAGCAATGATTATCAAACAAATCATGTTTTGCTTTTTCAAATGTCACAGTGGACTATAGAGATTGAAGACACATACGTTTGTGCCCAGAAACAGACATCTGTAATAGTCTAATGGCCATTGCCAGTCTACTATCAAGGTCTACAGGAGTATTTTAAATGCCATTTCAATCCAGATATATGTCATAAGTTCATTCCTCCAAGGGTTTTATTCTCAAACACTCTTGACATTAATGGCTTTGTGCTTATAGAACTAAACCTTTTTAGAAGCTGTAGAAAAAAATCTATACAACTGAAAACAGCTCTTGATCTATTCTGTCAGTCGCACAATGTTTTACTCCATCTTGAGCCAAAAGAGATCTGGACCATACAACAGGTGCCCAAACCAACTTCTATATCCAAAATTAAGCGTAGTTTTGAAATACAAAGCTTAGATCAAGTTTTAAGTATCATTTTTTCAGTGTCAAGGATGCTCCAGGCTCAAGGAATTTGAAAAAATCATGTTATACCAATATAGGAATTAATTTTTGTGATTACGTATCTTTTTTAATCATCCAAGATACTTTGGTATATTTACAATTTTATACTTCGTAAAATACACTACATTCAGAGGTCATACTCAGGAATTTAGATTACTATCTCGTATAGATTACCTTCCTCAGGGCTTAGGATAGAAGATCTATGTAAAAATAACCTTTGGTCTGTAGAACATAGGGTAAATTTTGATACTAATTTTAGGGGAGAAAATAGCATCATAGAAGCTGAGTAATACAGTAATTCTTGGGTTTTCAATACTTTAAAAAAATGTCCTTGAATATCCTTTAGTTTTATGTACTGGGCTCAATATTATGCATTGCGAACACCTGCTTAAAAATTCTAAGTGAACACTTACCTCATCCCCCTTGTAGTGCTTGACTGCTATATAAGAATGAATTTTTGATCAAGTCGTATTGTAGAACATGAAAATTGTAAACCCTTTCTGTTACGAACTAATTAGGGAAAGGGTGTGTTCAATCGAGCCGAAAGTTCATTTAAGCGGATTGTTGCTCTTTGTTCAGGTAAATAAGAAGTAAGTTCAATTGTTCACCACATTTAATGAACATCACTCGATAAATCCAAAAGCAGTTCAGTTACCCCTTCTCCTATTTTTGAAATAAGAAGTTTCGATGGATCCACTAGTTCGTTAAAGTTGAAATTCATTTTGTTTTAGCGGGGGTTTACTGTACTTTTATTCATTTACTTCTGCCAACAAAGTTTATATATTCACTCGTGTCTGTCTGTTTGTCTATCTATATGGTGTCTCTAAAATTTCTCAATGAATTTCGATGTGATTTTGTGGAAGTATGGTCCACTGGCTACAGAAAAAGTGATTAGATTTTTGGGGTGGATCAAGGGATCCTTAATTGTTACCTCCCCTGCATCTGACCTATAATCAAACTGATTTTTCTTGAGTTTTCAATGGCTATGGTATGGTTTGTGCTCTCAAATTGACAGATTGGTGATAATCCATGTATATAAAATACAGTACACGTATGTGTGTATATATATATATATATATATATACTGACTTTTTAGAGGTAACACTTTTCAACTTGGACACAGATACTACTCACTCAGCAGAAGTACTTGGGAGTGAAACTTTAATCCCAGGCTGAGTGCACATGTACTACACTGTGATCCCTAGCAGAGGGATTACATACATGTATTGCATTATATAAATATATATGTGGTTTATCATCAATCTGTCAATACAGTGTCAAAATACTGATATTGAATGGTGAACAAACTAGGAAGACCTAGAAATGTTGTAGACAACATACTTCTTGATGGAAGTTACACTGGAAGTCAGTGGAAGTGTCTTGGTGACCCCATACAATGAGGGACGTAACAATCCAACTTTATTTATACCTTAATTGAAATTTCTTTGGCATATAGTTTTTTTTCTGAAGACTTCCCTAAACTTATATTGTCCATAGATTTTGCAGATTTCTTTCTTTCCTTTTTTTCCCCTTACCTTTGCTCTTGAATATAGACTCTGTAGCGATTGATTTTTGCCTATGAGAAGACCTTCCTTCAATAAAACCACACTATAAATAACTGCTCTGCAACGCAACTTTTTCTGCGCGTTTTTGTCTTATCTGGCATTTTTGATTTTTGTTATTTTCATTTTTGGTCCAGTGATGATTATCCCTTGGGCATCCTTTTTTATTATCCTTAGTTTTTCAGTAATAATATTTCTGGACAAGAGCAGATCATCCAATAACATTAAAAGCTTGGAAATCTGCATGACACAAGAAAAATATGACAAATCACACCGAGTGGTGGAAACAAGCTTTTTTTAAAAATATTTTCATTGGTGACACACTCTACTTCATGAGAACTGAATACTACATAAAGTGGAACGAGTGATGAGAATGGGTTTAAGGAACTAGGTATATAAAGCTGAGTTTTTTCAAATTGGTACATGGTAAGGCTGGGTTTTTTGAAATTGGTATATTGTAAGGCTGAATGGCATTTGGTATAGGGTAATGATTCCGTTGGTGTACGTTGTACATACAAAGAATTTAGAAATTCAGAAGTAGGTATACAGTACCTTTGCTTGCTCTCTCATTTCTACCACTGAGTAAAACTCCAACTGAAATATTTGGAATACTTGACTACTCCTATTTGTCATTATTTTTCAAATCTTAACACTCTGTATCCTTTCCAAGGGTGCTAAGAATTTGTGCACTTAGTAGCCTTGAAAGTCTTTTCATTCAGGACTGAAATTGACATGATAAATTGATCGTAGGTTGAAGCTACCTGCAATGTCAGGACGAACTTCTTGCTCAGTAAAAGAAGTCACCTTCATCGTGCTAAAGATTCAGTAATACTAACTGAATGATTCAATACTTGTATCCCATGCCATATCAAATCATCGTAGCCCTACAAATTGCCAAACCTACCAACCAGCCTTGAAAGTTACTGTCAGTGAGTGTGTGTGTGTCTCCATGTGCTCCTGATCACATTTGGGGGGCTATAACTTCTGAAATTTGCAAATGTACAGCAAATCTTGAGCTGGTATTATTTTAGATAATTGTTGATGAAAAATCTATGTTCTTAAGATAATTATCGATAATTTTTTTAGATAATTAGTTCTGGTACACACACTGGCTACAGTGATTTATTTATGCACACTATAGATATCAATAGCTTATTTTCAGTAAGGATGTGGCTCATTTGATAGTAACTGTTGAGTAACAATTGAGATTGAAGGTTGCTGAGTTTAATCTGAATGTCATTCACTTTGGAAATGTTTACTGGATCAGCTCTCCATTTCCTCCTCATCCTCCTTGTTTAATTCTGGAAACCTGGTTGGAAGAGGTATATGTCTTTAATCGTGTCTGTGGATACTGTTTGTCCACACAATATCTCAAAGTTCACAATGGATTTCAATGAAATTTTTAGAAAGGTAGGCCATGTGCCAAACGAGAAACAATTAAATCACACTCACCTCCACTGCATCATAGCTATATATATAAAACTTTCTTTCTGTTTTTAGTGAGAGTGACATTGGCAGAGGTATGTGCTCTGAGTGCTTTCCCGTTGTGTCTGTGCCTGGTTCTGTAGTTTTTCTGCATCCTCTGGCTAATATGCCAGAAAACCATTATTACTCACCTACATACCAAATGAATTTTTTTTCCCGAGTTTTTGAACGATGAAATCGTACGGAATTGGTTCAAACACGCTTCATCAAAGCTATTCATTAGCAACAGGAAACAAACATTCTCATTCTCAATGGAACATGTCAAAGATAACTACAGAAATAAAGAAAAGTTAGACTCTGCTGGTTTTATGTGAAATAACTCATCGGACATTTACTGAGAGTCATTTCATATTATATCAGAATAATCGATAATGTTGTTTACTTCATTGTCTTCTTTCCATTCCTTGGTCAAACTCTATATTGTTAGAAACCATCAACCAAAAATGTAAACATAGATTTCCTCAGTTTTCAAGTTGGTCTAGCTGGCTGTGTATGTCTCTTAGTGTGGAGGCTCAATTTGCAATGTAAGTTTATGCTAAATTGATCCCTTAGTTTATGTCCAGCAGCATTCATGCCTTTAAAAAAAAAAACTTTTTCAGTGATTACTGCCAGACAAGCTAGAAAAGCAACTTATTCATTGATCAGCCTTTTTTTTAATTGATCACCCCTAGTACAACATGCTGCAAAAAAATGTTGGATACATGATATAACGAGATCATAACCTTTTCATTATTGTAGGCATTGTTATCAGTGGTTTTTACTCACTGTCAAAAATAATATACATGTTTGTATATAGTACTTCCCACTGTTTCTGTAAGGAAAAAGCTTGGAGAGACTGTTCTATCTTCAATATGACCAGCATTTCAACAGCAAAACTTATCTCTTGGAAGAAAAAGAATCATGAGCAAAATTATTAAAAAAGTTATATTGCTTTAGTTTTATTTTATGGTCTTTTATTCAATACATTTCACGAGCCAATAAAATTTGGACTTGGATATTTTGATGGGTAAAGATGGGGTTCTCCATAACAAAAAGTATTTACCAGTAGTTTCTGCTGGGTGGTCATTCATCAGAAGTAAATTATCATTGCAAGTCATTCTAGTGGAGCAAAAGCAATTGTTCGCACAGTTTGGCTATTTATGAGGAGGGCCTCATAAGAATGGAGCTATTACTCTGTTGATGCAAGTCAATCAAAATATTACACTTATTAGGGATGCAGTAAGAAGAAAATAGCTACAGCTAAGGGAAGGTGGTGACTGGCAGCTTCATTATGACAATGTGATGCCCATTCTTCACATCTTGTAAAGGTTTTTAATAAATCATTATATCACCTACGGCTATCAGCCCCTCCAGAGTACAAATTTCGAGCTTCACAAAGTTAAAATTGCTGTGGAAATGGAGGATATTCTAAGAGAATGTGGCAAGGCAACTGATAGTGATCCTGAAAAAGGACTTTGCAGACTGCTTTGAAAAGTAGAACAGACATTAGGATTAGTGTGTGAAGTCTAAAGGGTCTACTTTTTCATTAATATTAAATGGCTTGAGACAGAACTTGTAAAATGTGACTCTGCCCTCCTACAATTTTAGTTTTTAATTTTGATTTGATGCTTTTTGATCACTCTGTCAGACATTTTGCATTGAACAACAAAAATAAGAAGGAAGAAAGAGATGTGATGGGATTAAGAAGTAAGATGTCATTAGAAGATGATGCGTTAGAAGAAAATCTGTTCCAATCATTTTTTTTTTCCAGCTGCTGGTGTTATAATAGCAAAAAAGCCAAAAATGGCCAGAAAGCCTCCAAAATGGCCATTTATGATTTTTATTTTACAAGTATGGGAATCAATTGAATCAAAGAAAGACTACTGCAGTGAAAATTGATGCATGGAAATTGTTGGTTGTGGAAAAAGAACCGGGGAAGATGGTTAGCTCTCCCACTTTATCATATAAAAAAGCCATGAGACGTTGGTGCTGTGCGGTGTAAAAATACTGCCTCGTAGTGTTGAGTAGTGAAAAGGCTGTGCGCTAATTTGTTTGAGACTGTTTCCAAGACGCTTAACTCCAATAGTGATTTACTGTGTGACCTTTTTCTGGGTTTGAACATTAGGCAGTGAATTGTGTTGTTGCTTAGCCCTAACAGTGATTTGCTGAGTCATTGCTTGCACTAAAACGGTTTTCAATGTACTAGTCTGTTGTACTCCGGCTACTTCCTCTACTTCCCACTTCTAACACGCACTCATCGTTGAACTTATGGTTCTTGTTCCACTCATATTTACTATGCCTCTCACTCTGCTTAGCAATGTTCATGTTTTTTATTCCAGTCTATTGGTGTGGATTGTAATTTGTCGTTATAAAAGTTATTGGAGAATGATTTATGAAACAATTTGAGGGACGGATTACTGCAATATATCTACCGACACAGCAGTCACTTCATCAGGCTACATTAAGTTTCTGTACCTTTTCAACTAGAAAAAGGTGTGAGACAAAATGATACCAGCTCACCCAAATAGGAAGGGGCTGGATGTTTTGCAAGAAAGACAACTGCTGGACGTCATAATTCACAACATGGAGATCATATGCAAAACTGTGCCCAGCAGAAAGTAAGATGGCATGACAACCTAGATGAATTCAGAAGCTGCTGGCTCCATGAATCCCGTGAGAGAGAGGTCTGGCGAATCTTGGGAAAAGTCTATGTCCAATGACAGACTCTATCAGGCTGCTGCTGCTGCTGCTGCTGATAATGATGATGATGATCGGCATTCAAAATTTCTGAGCAGATGAGTCTTCCTACCACAAATGGGCTTTTTTTTGCTACTGAGTTTTTGAAGAAAAAAAAAAAGAAAAGAATACCCTGTTTGAGAAATTTTGCCATTAAATTAATGCGTATTCATCAGCAATTTTATTCCTGAAGCAGGGGTGTAGCTGGAGCAGGGTGCCTTGAGGCGTCCCCCTACCGCCAATATCTAGTGCAGTGGTTCGCAACATCGGGTATCTACTACCACCCTAACCCCCCACTGCTCGTACAAAACATACCATCATCACCATTTTCTAGGACTGTTAACACTCAAGACTTGTATCCCACATAAATCATGGGCAATTACTTCCTCACTTTATGCTATTTCAGTTTATGGAAAGTTTTTGTGAAAATGCTCCAATGTCAGATTGTGAAATAAACCTGTATTTACATTTGATTACCTCATTATTGTGTCTGAAGTTTGTCATATTTGGCTAATCAGCAGACTGCCAATTAATAATTGATTAATTGGCATTGTGTCAATTTTGTTATATTCTGGCAGTTAAGTTCTTTGTTTAATAAAACCGCCTTCTCTTTTACAGAATTGCAAATGACTGCCATTGAAACAATATGGCGACTTTAAACCGCTATAAAAGCTGTTTCTGTACATTGGCTTCAATATAAATGATTGTTTTCCATTTGTCTGTGACAAGAATAGATGTCTTAGGATCATTAAAGGCTAAGAACATATAAGATCACGTCTGACATTGAAAAAAACGTTTTTATTTTTAATGGATGTGATCAAAAAGCTTATTTGCAGTTGTTGAAAGGGAGGACAAGAGATACCATATATACCTACTTCTCAATTCCCAGGTTTTTTGTATGTTCAATATCTACTAATAGAGACATTACCATATACCTAATTCCCAAAACCCAGCCTTACCATATCCAGTTTCCATCTCTGCTTATGTGCTGCAAAGAAGTCTGGGATTGTACCTAGTACGTTTTACATTGCCTGAGAGGCCAAGATTAAGTTGCCTGATTAAGATCACTTTGTCCCTACCAACATGTCATGGAGCAGTATTGCAGGATAAGGCCCATCATTTCCCATATCTTACACTCACGGCAACAGACCTCGGGTTGGGTTCATTATGACAAAGAAACATACAGCTTGATACACTTGTGCCAAAAAATATGGGCCAAGGAGATTACATTGAATTCTTTTGCCTATAACTTGGAAATTTATTCACCAATAATGTTACTAATATACACAGAGGATAAACATAAATCACAGTAGATTGATATTCAATATGACCGACTACAAGAGCATAAATTGTTTAATCCTTATTATCATCGGATTCATTTAGCTTCTGCATTGATAGAGAATCCTCATTCTTGGATGCCATTTCCCTAATTATCTTTATTAGATGATCTGTTATTAAAACTATCTGTTAGTTTTGATTGTATAATGTTCTTAATAGGTTTCATATCTGTTGATTGGACAGGCCAGAACACAATTTCAAAGCCACTTTCAGTCATTCAGGTTTTGGTGGATCTTACAGAATGGGTTGGAGGATTATCCTGTTGGAAGACAACATTTCATCTGGGTTGAGTCTCTGGTCAGTGGGAAGCACTCCACAATGGAGAATATCCTGTTATTTTGCAACAATGTTGTTTTTATATCCACTCAGTCAAAAAACCCGCTTAGCTGAGAAAGTACTCCATAACAAAATGCCTCTCCTTGTAAACTCTCTACAATTGTCTAGTCACCACCTGGTTCTCAAATTATATTGTATGACGGTGCACTATGAAATATATTTGACCTAGGCAGCCCACCAACCATAAAAATGAAACAAATTAGTCGAAAACATTTCACTTGTCAATGTACAAAAATTAATATCAGCATACTGATATATATATATATATACTCATACTGCAATTCTGTAGAGGAACCGATATAGAGATAATACCTTACTAGATACATTCAAGGCTCAAAATACTTGTTTGTGATACACTTGTGAGATAGTTATGGCACACTGTTGTGCCATAGCACACAATCTGAGAACTACCAAACTAGACATATGGCTTTTTGACAGTTCTAAATTCCCTGGCTAGTTGAATGAGAGTTTGCTTCCTGTTTCTCAAATCTTTTGATGCATCTGTCATCTCTCCCTGTGGTAGATTAGGACCTTCTGGAACCTTGTTCTCTTCAAAGCTGAGAACCAGGGATTTTATCTGCATCAGGATAGCTTGATAAGTCTTGCCAGCTTGGGGAAAGCCTGCAATATGATTTTCAAAAGCTGTATTAGCATGAAACTTGGTATTTTGTGGGAGGTATATTCTTGTTGAAAATAAAAGAAATGGTACTCTAAATCAGCATTAGAAAGTATAAATCATCAAATAATGACTGAATACCGAGGAGGGTGTTTACTGAAATCAAGGATAATGTTATCAGATAGTTATTGTTATCAAAATTAGTTGTCCCAAACACTTACTTGAAATGAATTAGAAATTTTAAGTTGGGGAGCAGGTGTACTGATATCTTGGAATTGGAAGACATTTGCTATCAGCATAATTAAGCTTAAATGGAGGATTCTACAATATTCATCATTATCAGCTATTATAGGACCACTGCTGGATAAAGGCCTTTCTTAGCTCGTTCAATGCCAACTGTGACTGTGCTGTCATGTCTTACTACCTTTCAATCTCATCTGTCTATTTTATGTCTGCTCTTTTCCTACTGCATTTGCTATCTCATGGGCACCAATCAACTAACCTTTTGCATCATGTTATTCTTCCTCCTTGCTACATGCCCTGCCCATTTCCATTTTTGTCACTTGATCACTATCCTTGTTGATTTTTTTTTCTCTTTATAATAGTTCTTCCTCTTTCTGTTTGTCCTTGTGTGACTCTGAGTTTGTTTTCAATAGATTTCGTCGGTTTCCATTTTTCGCTTTCTTGTGTGTACACTTTATTCTTTACCTTAAATGCTTGAATCAAATCATTATTTGCAGCTTTCCCTCTTTCTTCCTTTTTAGAACCCATCAATCAAAGCTGCCAACACAGGTTTCTTCAGTTTTCAAGTTGTTCTGGCTGGCTATGCATGTATCACACGGACAGGTTGCACCAACATAAATAGAGGACTGAAAATTTAAATTTTTGTCCTCCAATTATGTCTTGAAAATATGTTGTTTTTTTTAAAATTCCGTTCTATCCCTAAATAGGTTTTTAAATAGGGGGTCAATTTACAATATAAATTTATGCTAAATCAGTCCCTTAGTTTGTGCTTGGCAGCATTCATTTTGCTTTTTTGAAAATCCAGACTCTTGTGACCTCTGCCCAACATAAGGCTAAAAAAGTTAATTATTCATTGATCACCCTCCCCTGTTTCCAATTTTTTTGGTTGATCACCCTTAACAAAGCCAAAAGATTTTGGACACATAACTGTTTCCATTGAGTGACCAACCAGACTTGTTTTTCATTATTTTCATGACAAGACCATAACCTTTTCATCATTCGAGGCATTGGAATAAGTGGCTTTTACTTACTGTCAAAAATAATGTATATGTTTGTATATAATACTTCCCACTGTTTCTGTAAGGAAGAGGCTTGGAGAGATTGTGCCATCATATGGCCCGCACTTAGAGTTTTTTGCTTTTGGAAAATTCCTTCCCTTTAATAGGTTTTAAGAGGGTGCTTGACCAACCGCAACACAGCATCAGAATTGGAATGGAGCTTGACCCTGCAGCAGTTAGTTTTGTTCTACTTATTTTTCCACTTTCTCAACTAACGACTCTTCTACCTTAATTTGCGTCTGGCAGTATTTATGTTTTTTTTGTTTTTTTTTTACCTTGAATTCAGACTTTTTAGTGATCACTGCACAACAAAGGCAAGGGAAATAACTTATTCATTGATCACCCCTTTTTTCCAATTTTTAATTGATCACCCCCAACACCGCATGCTGCCAAAAGGGAATTGTTGCATAGAAGGTGTTCATTGAGTGACTATCCAGAGCTGTTTGTACTTGTTCTCTTATTTTCTCCTTATCTTGTCAGAAGTAGAGCTGACAAAACTGTCCTTCCAATTTTGAAAGCCCAGGTCTGACCAAATAACCTTGCCTATAAATACACACAGACATTTATTTAATGATTCTATCTTTTGCTGTCTGATGCCATAGGACACCATAAGACGTTATTTACTAAGCATAAAAATGGATATATTTTTCTTTTATGTTGGAATGGATGTTATTGAAAGATAATTGTAAATTTCAACTTCACCCCAGGGTAAGTCTATGCTCTGGACAAACATTTCAATCTTTGATGGTGGACATGAAACCAAAGTGTATGTTTATGTGAAAACATTTTAGCAATTTCCGTTCTTTGTCTAACATCCCAAGTAGTTTACACAACACTGCACAGAGAAGTTTGAAAATTTGCAGTTGAATTATCATTGTTGCATTGACATTATTGGTACTCTGTAATTCACGTAAAGAAGAAACACAGGTCTGCTCAGTCACTCAATAGAAACCTTCTCATGACCAATGTCTTTTGATAACACCCTGTTGGAAGTGATCATTCGATAAGATTAGAAAACAGTATTCAATGAATGAGTCACTTCTCTTGCCTTTTGTTGTGCAGTGATTTTGAATTTTCAAAAAACAAGTGAGACACAAACTAAGCGATCAATCTAGCATGAATTCACTTTGCAAATTGAACCTCCAACTAAAAACCTATTTAGGCATGTTCAAAAAACAAAAATAAGTGTTTTCCTTTTACAGGTATAAAAAATATTTAGATTTTCAGACCTCTAATTATATAAGTCTAGCCCTTATGCCTGATACATACTTACAAAGCTAGTCAGCCAGACCAACTTTAAAACTGAAGAAACCTTTTGAGATGAAGTATTATTATCATTTCTATTATTATTTGGACTATCCTCATCTTGGTTGTTTTTCATAGGTGTGGGGAAGTAACAAACCGAACCCTTTATTTAAACGACGGGTATATTGACCGCACTCCCCTCTTAGTAGTATTAGTAGTATTATTATTGTCTCACACTGGGATTGAACCTAGAACCATCAGATTACTTGCAGTAATTTTGTCTGATTCTGTAACCACTACGCTATGTATCCATGTACCAGATGATACCTGATGAAGGCCATAGAGTACAACGGCCGAAACGTTGTATGAAAAACAACCAGGATGAGGATAGTCCGAATAATAATAGAATTGAAGAAACCTATGTTGACAGTTTCTAACAGTCAAATGAAAAACTCCCACTTCCTGATACTGTAACCAGAGCCATCTTATCACATGAATACATTGGGTAGTTGCACTGGGGCCTCGTGATTTTTGGGGCCCCCAAAATCTAATTTGAAAAATAAAAATTAATGTTCATATTATTAAATAGCAGAGATCTTTTTCTCAAATTTATCTTGGAGCTTACCCCAACGTAAATTTCCTGCAATGAAATATCACAAATTTCCCAGTTGAAAAACCTTATTTTGATATGTAGGGGGAAAGATGTTAAGGACTCAAATACATGGTGTTAGCCGGAGAACTCAAATATTCTCAAGACGGTACTTACTGTGACCAGCTGGAAGCATAACTTCACAAAAAACACTGTTAAAAATAGACATTTTACTTTCTTATTTTGTTTCTTGTGTGAGGATCCCCTCTATTTGCAAGGTGGATACATACAAGAATGCATATTCTATGTGTTGGTAACTTTGTCCTCAGACAAGTTTTCTCTACTCAGACTTCTGCCACATTCTTTCACTATGTTTTGGACACTTTCACAGCTCCTTCTGATAATCTTTGGCTAGGATATCACTCTGGTTCTCTGCTCTTGATTGCTCCTAACTGCCTGAATATATATATATGTTTTGTTTTTTACTTCTTTTGTCCTGTCAAAGCCAATAAAGACCTAATAAGCTGCATTTACTTGCATCACTTAATATCCTCTCAAGAATTCAGACTTACCTACTTGAGACTTCAAAGCCACTCAAGGACACGGGACGATGCACATCTTATTCTTGTTATTATGCGACCATATTCTGCTGGTTTGTTGCATTATCTTGTACTAAATACTTAACATTTTGTTCATTATCAACCTCACCTATCATCATTTATCTATTCATTTCAGTTAACATAGATATTGTTTGAAAAATCTTCACTCTATTCTGATTGAAAGATCCATTTCATCATCCCTTTAATGTCTCTCGTTGGACATTGACCATCCCCAAGATTCACTTGACCTCTCGATTGGGGGCATCACAGCAGCAACATTTCGTTAAATTATCCGAATCGTCATGCCATATTATTTTTTGCCATCTGCAATTTTGTGTATGATCTCTAGGGATCCACATTGTGAGTTGTGATGTTCAGCATGGCCTAGAGTAAATTAAAGATCAATTGTGCTTTATAGTTATATGTACAGAGAAATATCTTGAATAGTGCACTTTTTGATGTATAACGGTCAAGATATTGCTCTACAAATGTAACTAGTATAAGCTGGAAAAAAAATTAAATGATAACAAGACTTTGAAAAGTGCGGTTTTGAACAGTATGGAAAATTGCGGAACAAATTAAACCGCACTTTCAAGGTATATATATATATATATATATACACACACATATACACAGACTCAGATACATATACATATATCTGTATTTATTTATGTATATAACTGTTTTGTTTTTGAAATTCCCAAAACAGATACATGGTAAACAACTGATGATCGCAACAAAAGATTTATATATTGTACAACAATCCTGGGGAAGGTCTATGTCCAACGATGGACGTTAAAAGACTGATGATGATGATGATGATGATGATGATGATGATGATGATGATGACAATAATAACAAAGTATTGGGGGAACAGGGAGAAAACACTCAAGAAAATTGCGTAAATTGCATCGACAGATATTGGGAAATAGGTGACTGAGGTGACCCGGGAATTCTTCCGGAAAAGTTTTTATTATGTTTGGTGTTTAAAGCTGTAAAGCTTTATTGACTATATATACATATATATATATATATATATATATATATATATATATATATATATATATATATACATATATGCTATTACTAAATGGATATATGATCTGACAATGATTATAAATCATATTCTATTTAAGCTCTATTCAATGTATCATTTGGCCTAGGCAATGTAAATAGAATGAATAACTGAAGTGAATGAGGCTAAAATATAATTGTTCACATTACAAGAACAGCAAAGTGCAGATTTGGGCAGTAAGATGAGGTGGATATGTAGCATTTATCTGAGTTTCTGTGTACCTGCTGCTTAGCTCAGTTGGTAGAGCTGCATCATATTAAGTTGGCATCTTTTGTTGGATGCAGGTTCAACCCCTGCAGCATACTATTTCTTTATTGCTCATCTATTTATACCGCCTTGATCAATCAGCATATTTTCACCTTGTAAATTCTGAGTCTTAGTCCAAAAAGAGTTTCCACTGTAAATGATGTGTTTATGATTTTATATACATACATCAATGTATATATATATATATATATATATATATATATATATATATATATATATATATATATATATATAACAAGAGTAAAGACCTTTTTCAATGTTTCATTACAGATTGTACATTGTATTTCACTTGAAAAAAGATTTTCAAATGAACAATGAAAACATCCTTTTTTTACCATCTTGGAAACTCTATTGGGGCTACCTCACAGTATCAAGTTATCGGTTAATCTAACCTGGCTGCCCTGTGGCATGCTGTGGAATTCGAAGTGGGGGTTGTGAAGAAAAAGAAAAGGCAGTTATTTTTTAGTATTGAGATATCAACAGAATTCAAAATATTCTATTTCTCTGAATTAATTTGATTTATTTCACTTAGTGAATTTTATCCATGTATCGAAATTATATTGTTTTCTATTCGCATTTATTTGGTAATTTGAATTTTACTACTTATTTTTATACATTAGTATTTATCTTCAATTTTTTGTTATTTTGTATATTCTGATTCACTTTTGATTTTTAGAATTTAGTTTTTACTATTATTTTGTTAATCAAACTTACATGCTTACATACATATCAACTTTCTGTGATTATGATTTTAGTTTTGGGTCAGGTCTCTTATCATGCCTGCTTGTGTGTGTGTGCTTCTGAATTTAGGTCAACCCTCAATCTTCTAGATATGGTGGTAATCTGTGTGTCTGGATCAAGCCTTGGGTCACCTCTTGGGTACTTACCCTCTTCAGTTTAGTTAATGTGTGAGAGATTTTGAATTTGAGTAGAACGTGTCAAATGTCAAATGTGTAAGAAATGTAAAAAATCTAAGAATACTTGGAGGTCAATGGAGTGAAAATATAAATACCACCCAACAAGCATAAATCACACAGTCACCTCAAAAATTCTTGTACCATTGTGAAAAGTTAATGAAGTGAAATTATTGCACTTTGACTCACATCAATCCTTCTTTATGTCTACACTTCCCCACTATTTCAGATCTAGAATTTAATAGCTTACTTCTATTTTAATATGATGCTATTTCAATTTTTAGTCCCTAGTCACGCCTCAAATTTTGACATGTTTTAGCCTTTTTCGCTAATCTCAAATTGATTACCAGGATTTTCCTCTTTTCTTTTAACTTCCTATTCTGTATTGGAGGTGCTGTTTCTTTGCTCTTATGTTCTTTAGTAAAATAGGCTTTATTGTTTATCACACATTAAACACTGGTTTAGTAATTTCAAAATATTCCTCATCTTTAGGGTTTTCTAATGTTTAGATCTTGCCACTTACACTATTTCCTTGATTAAACATTCATTCTGTAGGACACAGTCTTCAGATTTCTTACGATTGCCATGTTTTTCCATTTTTTTGTTTACTTTGCTTTTTGATATGATTATTGTGATTTTAAATAATTTTTTCACAGTTATGCATACAACTATATCCTAACTTGATGTTGTTTATGTTTAGTATTTTGTGTAACTTGCTACTTCTTGGAAAGTGTTTTTTCCACTCATTTAATAAACATTTTTTGTATATTAGTTTTCACCTGTTTATTGTAAGGTGGGATGAACCAATTAACATTTCTGGCCCAGTTTTTATTCTTGCTGCTCTGTTTGTTTAAAAGTACCTCACTAAATTCTTGTTTGTACTTTTCTCTAAAGCATTTTTGTATTCTTAAATTTTTCTATAGAATGATGTGAGATGATGGGAGATTAAATTCTATATCTACATGGTACTGTTTAGTTTTGTATAATTTGCATACGTTCCATATTTTGAATTAGAAATAAGGTCTAGATAATTGACTATGTTAACATTCACCTTAATTCCGATTTTAGAGCCTATTTTTCTGATTTATTCTATTTTATCTGCTGTGTTCCTGTCATGGTTTTGTAAGACTAAAAGATAGTCATTATAGTCCAATATACCCTACTTTGATATTCGTGTTAAGTTCTACGAAATATAAAGTCTGACAAGGTCTGAAATCTGGGCACGATCATGTGCTCCTATAGCCACATCGAAGTTGGGGTTGTTTCTCTTTGCCCATTATTCGTCATCATTGAATAAAACAGTTTTCCTACAATATTTTGTAATGTCTATATCTGATTTGTTGATATTGGTGCAGGTATCTGCCATAATCAATGTATTATTCAATGTTTCTTCCGTGCAGGAAGGATAAAAATCTGCTATGTCAAATTGTATGAGCACCACTTTATTCTTACCTTCCATTTTCCGGAACCAGCTTATGGCTTCCTGCGTATCGATCCATAATATTTTTTTCATGTTGATTCTTTCCAATACTGTTTTGCTGATCTTTCCAATTTTGGATTTAGTCGGGTTAATCAGTCTTGCTGTTGAAGTCTTTTTTAGGGTCTTTAAGAAGAATATAGGCATTTTTCTCTGCAATAGTGAGACTCTATGGTTTATTTGTTGTTTTTCCATTATCTCTTTTACTTCTAAATTAATGATTATTTCATCGTCTTCGTTTTTTTTTTTTTCATTTTCGTAGGTGCACATGATATTTTTAGCCAGTATATTGTTGCATTCCTCTGGTTTCAATTTGTAAAAATTAGTTTTCTTATGTGATTTCACCAGGATTTCCTAGGATCATTTTACTTCTTCTGCTTATTCAATGAGTTTTTTTCAAGTTGTCCATATTATTTCTGTATTTTGCTTGGTTTAGTATATTAAGGAATTCATTTTCAAAGTTTTTCACCTGTCAATTTTTTGCATTTTGAACCCAAAACTTTCCTTGTTGCTGGTAATTTTGTCGAGGTTTCTCTCTGATTCTAGTGATCAAGCCCTCAATTTTTTCCATTAGCTTTGATATATATACTTGTGTTTAGATGGGATCAGAATATCCTTTAAGGAATGGTCGATGGTAGATTTATCCATATTTTCCGTGTGGTGGTTATGTAGATCGGGAGAGTGAGTGCTCAACTTAGCCGATATCTTCGGAGAAGTACAAGTGAACAGTAATATACATATATAAAACAAATGTATGTATATCTATTATATAGATCTTCATTCAAAATAGTGCTTGGTAGTGTTTGAGTGGTTATAACATGGGTAAAGATTTTTTTTCAATAGTTCATCAAAGATTGTACTTTGTTTAACTTTGAAAAAAAATAACTGCTCTACTGTTAGTATCAAAGATCTATTTAATACATATACACATGTTTGTTGTAGATCTATTACTGTTCACTATATATATATATATATATATATATATATATACGTATATATATATATATATATATATATATATATATATATGTACATAATATACTCATACACATATCGGTGACACGTTTGATTCTTATTGCAGCCCCATTTTCTTTAATCGTTCATTCTATTTACATTGTCTTGGCTGGATGAAACAGTCTCGGTGTAATAATGAGAGATCATTTTAAAAATAAATTTGACAATATAATGCAATTCATAGTCATTCTTTCAGGTCTTACATGTATTTCATAATACCAAATATATATATATATATATATATATATATATATATATATATATATGTGTATATACACACATATATACATCTATATATATGTATGTATACTTATGCATGTATATATTGACTTATACATAGTACTAATCAGGGATGCAATATAATATGATATAATGCGATGTCCAATTTATGATGGGTTTATTTCATTGAGTGGCCAAAACATTCAACTTTAAATGTTAAAATATTTGGAAATATATTAGAATGGGGATCTGCTACATGAACACATTTATGTTTCTGCTCTGTTTGGGCCTCTTCAGGTTGATCTGGAGTTTCACCGCAAGAGATCCTAACAGGGCAGAAACATAAACATGTTTGTGTCGTGGATTCCCATTCTCCTATATATTTACTTGTATGTCCATGTATGTGTTCGTCTATTTACCTATGCATATGTATATATACTGATGCATATATACGTAAGTATTTATAGATAAATATCTATACACATGTATGTGTATATACTTTTACATATATATGTATATATAATAATACAAATGTATTCACAAGTATGTATATATACTTATATCTCTCTCTATATATATGTACGTATACTTATACATATATCATTATAATTAACACTCCTTTCTTCAGGGTTGAGCACTTTTAGGTAGAGCACTCATCCACTGTGAGTTTCTATGCAATCTTATTCCAACTCCAACAATGGAGCACTCTGGTGGATGGGGAATTTAGTCCAACCAACTATCCAATTCTGTGTGGGGCAGGGGTAGAACATCTGCCTCTTGGTTCTGAAGCGAAGGTTTCGAGCCTACCAAGCGGTACTAGAAGGGATATTTGATAGTCTATAGCCACACTGAAGAGTTGTACTACAGCTGTCTGTGGATGACACAATTATTAATTATTATTATATGTACATGTATGTATATGTGTGTGTATATGTATGCATACGGATATGTTCGTATACTTGCACATGTATATGTATGTGTATATATAGTACAATTGGGATTTGCAATGCAAACACGTTTGTCTTTCTACCCTGCCTGGGCTTCTCCAGGTAGATTATTAGGTATATTTTAGATTCCTGTGTGGGAAATTTGGGGAAATTTTTTTGTGTGTTATTAGGTGGGAGGTGTTTTCCCTTTTGTTTTATTTGATTTGTTAGATTTGTGGTATGTGTATTTCTGCTGGTGGTTATGAATTACATGCTAAAGGTATGATATGAATGCTGGTATTATCAATAAGCGGTTGCCGGTTTTGTGTGTTCTTTATAGGAATGTTTTATTTATGTTTATCTTGGATTTTGTCAACTTCCTCTTGTCTACGGTAATTATGTTGAGTAGGTAGTTCTTTGAGATGGCTTTGTGAATGAAATATTTATGTTAGTTATTGTTTGTGTATCTATATGTGGGTTATGGAAGTATGTTTGTTAAAAATTTTGAGCGGTGGTGGTGGCATTTTAATGGTATTTCATTTTTTCTGTGTAATAAATCTGTTTGTTTTTTTATGTAATAAATGTTTGTTTTTTTGGCAAAACTGAGTATTTCAGAATTCTCATTGAGGCAAAGGTGGTTTCAAGTTTAAATACTTTGGCCATTGTGGATGTCTTTTAATATTTTCCATTTTACACTTGGTTGAAAATTTTATTGTGTGTCTTTTAGTTATATGTGGTTAATGATCTACTATTCTTATATTTTCCATTTTTAAAGGATGATATATGGTTGGCTAATCTAAGTTTGAAGGGTATTATCTTATTCCTACATGATATTTCACTTCTAAGGGTTTCTCTTGGGTTGATATTTCAGCATGGTGTGCAATATTTGATTTGAAACATTTGTCTTGTGGAGGGCTTTTATTTTCGATTGTACAATCGCAGTCTAGTTTATTCACGCTTTCTTTGTTAGTATTCATTCTAATTACTTAGTTATTATGTTTCATGAGAAGGGTATTAAAATTTTCTGTATGACTAAAGCTAATTCAGGTTGTTCTTGCTAGATGTTTTACTTCTTGGGTTGCTTGGAGGAAGTGATTCTCTGTTATCGATTATACAAACATTCATATCATACCCCCTGGATTGTAATTAATAACCACCAGCAGAAATACACACACGACAAATCAAATAAAACAAAAGAGAAAACTCCTCCCACCTACCCCCCCCCCAATTTCCCTAACAGGAATCTAGAACATACCTAATCATTTGCCTGAAGAAGCCTAGACAGGGTAGAAACATAAATGTGTTTGTGCTGCAAATCTCCATTCTACTATATCCAGCTCTATTCTAAACCAACTTAACATTTAAAGTTGAATGTATTGAACACTCTATGAAATAAACCCATCATACATCAGATATTGCGTTATATTTTATTATATTATACTATGTTATGTTACATCCCTGATCTGTACTATCTATCTATCTATCTACCTATATATATATATGTGTGTGTGCATGCACATTGTGTCAGTTTGTCTCAAGTCGTACCAAGCAAGAGACTCTATCTCCTAGAAACATTAAGCTAAGCCTACAATCTTACCATAATGATTGTATTATTTGGCTTCCACGTACCAATTTTTGCTTATTCAATATTTTAAGGTTTATATTGCACAAGTTGTAATTTACTGACTGCAAATGGCAGTAGTTCACCCTGACCAAAAAAGACTGCTGATTAGATAGATACTCCATATATATATATATTTCTTGTTGAATTCAGAGGTTAGATAGAAATTAGCATGGTACCTGTAAAAAATTAAAGAAATATTTGCGTATGAATAACCTATACAAACATACATTTTAGTATAAATTAGATTATTGCAAAAAAAAAAAATCGTTGATTTTCCACTACTTTTCATATTTTCTGTTTTTTTAAAAGATAATTTTGAAATGATCAGGGAAAAGAATAGGATGAAATGAATTTCTTTTCTTGTAGTTTATAAGAACGCATAGACACAAGCTTTGCTTTATCCTCATCCTTTCTTTCTATTTTCATTAGGGTAACAGAAATCGACGGACAAAAAAGTGATATGGGTCTTTATATAGTAAGATTGTGAAATTTCTATTCAATTATTTCTGTTACGTTCATCAGTGGTTCCCAGCCTCTTCATCACTGAGAACTGCTCTTATTTAAATGATTTTTCCCATGGATCACAGGCAAGCTCATGAACCCCAGGCTTTTGAAAGGGCTGCCTAGTCAACAAACTCTTGGATCCCTAGTAATATCTTTGTGGACCCCAGGTTGGGAACCATTGACTTACATGATAAATATTTGAAATTGTTAATGTAAGTCATTATCAGCTAAGGCTTGGCTGTATGCCAGACTTGGCCATTATTGTAGTTGATAAGCCCCCAGTGAAGTTCAGTGGCTATTAAGGCATCATGAACGCACTTGAGACATGAAGAGGAGGAAGAAGGACTGAGCTGTTTGGATGACAATCATGTCAGGGGAAATCTTGCCTAGGAAGAAAAAGCTCCTTAGAGGAGACAGGCCATCATTTAGTCACAAGTGATGGAGAACCTACCAAAAGTAGCCATTTTCTTGTCATGGGGAATTAAAAAAACAGAACAAAACAAATTGTGTTGCATGGTTTGTTCACTGCTCAATTTGATGAAATCAGAACACTTCAGGGTATAGCTCAGTGGTTAGAGCTCTGAACAATGTTTGGAAGTCTTTGATCCTATCTCCATTGTTCAAATTTCAGCACCTATTTTCTAGCATGTGTTTACCCTGGGGGAGAAAAACCAAGTTTTAACTCAAAGAAATGTTCCAGAAATCCGAGACTCGTACTTCTTAAACTGTTGAATGATTCAACCTAGGTTGAAACTACGTTGGATGAAATTGTTTTGGGGTAAATGAGACATGACGGGCGAATAAAATATGAAGTGTGAATGACTTAATTTCCTCTGATATCTATATTTTTCTGGACTTGAAAAAGTGATTTTTGAGGTAAACATATACAATGAGAATGTATTATCTCTAAAAATCCAATTTTAAATTCTAAGACTGTTATTTGCTAACTTTATGTGAACTAAAAAATTCTAATGATTTTTCCCGTGATGATTTGTTGCCACTTCCTGGTTTCTTGGTGTATTTTTATGACATTAAAAAATTTGAATATAATAAACTTTTGAGCATTGAGTCAATTCATGTGTTTTTGACCACAGTACAAAGTGAATTCTGTTTGAAATCATATGCAAGTGAGTATAAGATGAAAATGATCAAAAACATAAAGAAATTTAGTCATTAGTCAAATTTTGAAGCAATAACTTTTTTCCCACAATGATCTCATCTACAAAATTCTTCTGGTCTATCAAAAATCAACACGTGTTCAGACTTTAATCCCTGCATCATCATCATCACCATCATCACCACCACCACCACCACCATCATCATCATCATCATCATCATCAGTCTTTTAACATCCATCCTTGGACATAGACCTTCCCCAGGATTTGCCACACTTCTTTATCATGGGTGTTGCGGAGCTAGTCCTTCCCGAATTTGTCTAGCCCGTCTCTCCATCTAATATTCTGCCGATCACGGTTGTGTATGTGATCTCTGGGGATCCATGTCATGAGTGGCGATGTCCATCGGTTGTCTGCCATTCTTGCAACATGGCCAGCCCACTGCCATATGAGATTTTTAATGGATTCTATGATGTCCCGGACTCTTGTCTTTTTCCGGATGTACTGTGCTGTCTTGTTGTCTTCCCATATGAGGCCCAGCATAATTCTTTCATGTGCATCTTGCATGGTTCTCAATTTGTAGATCTCTCTTTTGGTTAGGTTCCATGTTTCAGCTCTATAAGTGACTATTGGGGGGATGCATCGGTTATACACACTTCTTTTTAGGATTAATGGGATCTTCTTATTTTTGAAGGTTGAGCTAGTTCTGTCAAAGGCTTGCCATCCTAGTGTGATTCTTTGCTTGATTTCTTCTTCTTTTGACGGCTTCATTGAGATTCGTTGTTCTAGGTAGACGCAGTGATCTACTTTCTCCATTTCTATATTCTCGATTTTGATCTTAGTGTTTTCATCTCTGGTGTGGTTATTGTGAGTGATCTTTATCTTGCTGAAGTTCATGTGTAGGCCAATTTTCTTGCTCTCTTCATTTAGTTCAATATCATGATGTACTTTATACGAAAAGATTCAAACCTGTAAAATCACATTCCCATTATTTAACAATATTTGGTCATGGATTTCAATCTTGCAAAGATTCATGCAAACACCCACATGAAATGATATTCTAGCAGCAGCCCACTGGCATATTTTCCTCAATAGCATTTTGTTTGAAGTTTAAAGCTTATTTATTTATCATCTTATTTAAAGTTATATTACATTGACCATAAGAAAAAGAATGTACAGAATGTTCATAGGAATCTAATCAAAAGTTTATGTGATCTCCTGATTGAAGGATTTGAATTATGGCATCTTCTGCCAGTATCTATATCTTAGTAACTTTAAAGGAAATTGCTGCCAAATCTCAATTAGTGTGGATAATTAATCCTATAAAAACTTTGTACTCATAGTTGTAACAACCACACTCCATAACCCCCACTGCAATTGGATCATATTCTTCTATAATATTCTAGAAATGGTCAAGGTATGAAAAAGCATCATTCATTTTCTTCACTGTCAATATTTTGATTGGAGTGATTTCCTCCTCATCATCATTATTTTTGTCTCTCATGTTAAACAAAGTTTCTTAGTTAAAGGCCCTGAATGAGATGCATCTATTCAAATCTTCATGAGTGACTTGCAAGTCAATTTGATTGAACAACCTCTTGATAACAGCTTCAGGGGTATCCTTAAAACCTTTAAAATTTTATATTAAATCTGGGTATAACCTCTCCCAGCAACCATGCATTGTTGATTTCTTTGTCTCGTCCTAAGTGACTTTAATATTATTGATAGCATTCCGATCATTGTGTCCTTTCCAGAACTCTTTTAGGTAATACTCATTTTCCTCATCCATTGCTTTGATATCATGTTTAATAGTTTTCCTCATGTAATGCTCTTTGATATTACTGTTTGATCCATACTAAATTATTCCCGACACAATGTTCTTTACCTGCAGTAAATAAACTAAACCAATCTGAAACATAGCTGCAGTAATCCAAGCTTTTTTGTTTGTTTTCCAAATGATTGGTAGCATCCCTTTTGACTTTCCTTTAAAAGCTCAAAGTGATAGACTTGAATTGGTTCTAGTTTAAAATCACCGACTACTCAGCCACCTAGAAGTGATGTCAATCTGTCCTTAGCTACTTTATGCCCGGGTGCAGTTTTCTCTTCAACAGATAAATGCCATCTTTCAGGCATCTTCTACCAAAATAAACCACTCTCACCAACATCAAAAACTGCTGTTCAGTAAAATCCCTTTATTCAACAATGCCAGCAAAAGCTTTGATAAATTTAATACGGTTTCTTTATTTGCAACTTGCTATTTCTCTAGGACAAGCAGTTCAAGATTATGCTAAGCTGCCCTTTTCTTGCACTTTCAAACCATGCTTTGCTTGACTGAAATTCTAGAAAATCAGCTGCCAGTTCTCCCAAGTCCAATCTGCCTATAAATAAATAACCTTGCCTTGTATTATAGCAAGACTCAATGGAGAAACTTTCTATAATGGTCATCAATCCATACTTTTAATGAACTCTCCATTTTTTACATAACTATACCACGTTTTTTGCATATAATTGTTGCCAACATATTTCCTGCATCACGTACATATCCTTTAATTCTCTTTTTATCCTTAATCATTGAAGACACAGCTTATTTGCTAATGTTCAAAGCCCTGCTTATTAAAGATTGAGATTGACTGGTTTCTGAACAGTTAATAACATCCATATTCTATTGTGTCAGTTTTGTGGGGCCTACACATCTTCACATTAGAATCAGCTTTGCAATTTTCATATTTTGTACTCATTTTTTTAGGACAATATGTAATAAAAAATCTCAAATATATATTGTAAAAAGATCTTCAGACATGATTTGTGTATAATGGCACCATGCAATGGATAATTGTTATGGCATTGGTTTGTTTACAAACATCAATGAGAGAAAAAAGGCACAAAAGCGATACCTTAAACAAACCCATAAAAAATTATAAAATATTTGTTTAATGTATTTAGAATAATAAAAGTGATTTATTAATTCTTGTAGGATCAGTCTCAAGGAAATTGGCATTTTCCAGTGGATTTCGATCTACGGAGACAATATTCTGCATATGTAGATGATTTTCTTTTCATCCATTTTTGTAAATGTATGGTTCTCTAACCTATTTTAGGTGAAGCTGCAATGTATAAAAGCAATGTTTATATACAATTTATTAATATTTGTGCATTTTATGACATCGCTCCTTCAGAAATTAGATGGTAAATGAAGAAATAAAAGCACGTATTTCCTTGGTTTGATACAGTTCAATAGAAAATTTACTGTAAAGAAATTGAATTAGGGGTCTTAATTTGTAGTCCAAACTGTACTCAAGTCAAATGGATGAATCTTGGGGAGTGCATGTACTTGGAAAATCTTTTTTTGATATTTTGCCTCGTGGGTTTTTTTTTAATGATATAAAGAAATCAAGAATAAATTCAAGAAAAAGGTTATTGATTTATGTGTATTTTATATAAATTTTTTGGTATTATTACTTTGGTTTTTTTTTTTGCGATAGGAGCTCTTAAGTAGGACAATTGAGCAGACTGCACCCTTTTATCTGGCCTGCATTTGAACTAAACAGACATAATTTCACTATTTTCCTTCAACACTTTATGCCATGAACTTGTTTCACAAATTTATTGTATTGATTACAATGTTTTGGTTAATAAATTTGCAGATCAAAAAGCGAAAAAGAAATACTTTCAAGTTTTAATGATCATTGTGCACTAAAATGATGGTACTCTGTTGAGAGAAACATCAATTCTATAGTCTGATTGGCCTATTTGTGAGTCATACCCCAAGTTGTGCCTGGCCAGAACTTTGGCTTGAGTATATGATGATAACCCATTGTGCATTTTTGACATTATCATATGAGTTTTATGTAATTATATTTAACTCTTATATAAATTCATTAATGATATGATCAGTTCGTTTTTGTGTTCTATTACAGCAGTTTTCTGTACCTGGAGCATGCATATTTTATTTAGTTTCAAATGAGATAATTTTCTTGAGACCCAATGCAAAATATCAGTATGTCTATATAGGTTTGTTATACCCTTTATAACCAACATAAATTCATTTTTGCAATTAAAGAAGACAAAAAACATCTTTATCTATTCTGCAATGCAACAGGTTAATGTGAAAAGTTATACTTCTATATATTTCATAATCATCATCATCAGCCTTTTATCATTCATCGTTGGACATAGACCTTCTCCAGGTTTTGCCACAACTCTCTATCATGGGTGTTACAGAGCCAATATTTCCTGAACCTGTATAGTTTGTCTTGCCATATCATATTCTGCTGGCTTCGGTTCCTCATTAGTTCTCTCGGTATCCATATTGTGAGTCGTGATGTCCTGTAGTTGTCTGCCATTCTTGCAACATGACCAGCCCCTTGCCATTTGAGTTTCCAAATGGATTCTATAATGTTCAGACTCCTGCTTTTCCCCCAATGTACTGTGCTGTTTTGTGGTCTCTCCATGTGATGTTGAGCATAATTCTCTCATGTGTATGTTGCTTGGTTCTCAGTTTGCAGGTCAGTCTTTTTGTTGAATTCCATGTTTCAGCTCCGTAGGTGACTATTGGGAGGATGCATTGGTTGTATATTCTTCTTAAGAGGACTAACAGGGTTTTCTTGTTCCTGAAGGTTGAGTTTGCTCTACTGAAGGCTTGCCACCCTAATATTTAAATATGTATAAATATGTACATACTATGAATTGTATCAATATAGTACAGCTGTTAAAGGACATATATTGTGAGAATGATGCAAAATGTGACAAAATTCTGAAAGTTTCAGCCAATGAACCATGATTTGTAGAGATCAATATAAGATTAGGAGACTTTTGATCCAATGCATTCTTCCCTTATTTAGTCAAGCCATTAAGGGTCACAAATTGTAAGAATCATGCAAAATGTGACAAAACTATGAAAGCCTCTACTAATGAACCATGAAATGTTCAGATCAATGTAAGATAAGTAGACCATTATTGGTCTGATGCATCCTTCCCCTATAAACAAGTTATAGTGATAAAGAAATCTCAACTTTAATCTCCAAAAGCTGATTGTTCTCTCCTTTCTTTAGGATATTCGATGTTGGAATTGTCCTCAAACAATAGAACTATATAATGGACTGTTGCCCTGTGATCAGGCTGATTTTCCAAGCAGAAGATTGTAGAAAGGATGGATACAAGAGGGCTCTGATAAGAACAGTTGACATTGATCAAGCTATCTTTGTTGTGACTTTCTTTGATAGATTGAATTTGGTGGTGTCATATAGCTTTGGAGGTTAAGATGAACTACAGATATATCTCTGTCCATGATATCTGTACTAGATTACTACAAAGCAAAGGCTTACTTATGTCCCATGCTCTGGGATTTTGTGTCCTTCTTCCATGGAAAAAGGAAAAATCAGCATGATAAGCCTGGGAGGTATATGCTCCAGTTACGGATGCATTCCTGGCACTCTCTGAAAAGTCGAATGATGTAAGTGAGGCTGTGCTGCATAAGATTGAAAGATATGTTGTTGTCATGTACAGTTGAACAGGTTCCTTCAGTCGAGGGAATAGAGCTGAGAAAAAGCTATTTGGCCATTGATCGGCTGTCATTGGAAATATTCCACTAGCTCAAGCAGCACTTGTGCAGTACATCAAACAGTCTTATTGCCCTGGCTGGGTATGCAGTGACTCGACATGGCAATCACACTGAACTAACCTTCCTGAAGCATCAAAATCCTGTGACAAACTAATCCAATGTGGTTGCAAAGTCACATGCAGGGGCTGTTGTGAATGAAAAGATGCCCTGTTATAGTTCACTAAGCTTTGTCTCTGGTCAGGTGAAGAAATGGATCATATATATATAAACATTTCTCACATAATTTTTCTCTTGACCGAAGGACTGCTTTACTGTGTTCAGAAAAGATTTAAAACTCTGTTGACTATGTAGGGCCTGGTATAGAAGGGTTTTTGGGGGGGGGGGGGCGGGAAGGAATTTTGATACAGCTCTGCTTGTACTAATTGAATTCCTTCTATTCAAAGTTATTATAGCATTTAGAATATGGTAATCAATTCCAACCAAGCCATAAAAACTTCAAGAAACATTTTTCAACCGTTTTTGATTTAATCTAATACCAAAAGATGATAAAAACAGACTTGTATAATTCATGTTCATTATACAGTACAAACAATGCAGTGAATTACATTTTTTTCAAAAACCAAATACTATAAAAATTATATTCGCTGGTCTGGTTAGTCACTCAATAGAAAACATTATGTGACCAAAGTCTTTTGGCAGCATGTTGTGTTAGAAGTGATCAATGATTAAGCTACATCTTTTGCATTTTGTTGGGCAGTGATCACTAAGAAATACAAAATTTTCTAAAGTCAAGCACAAAAGCTGTCGGATACAAACTAAGGAATCAATTCATCATTGATTTACATTGCAAATTAACCCCCCCAACTTTGGGGGGGGGGATTTTTCAACAATTTAGAAAACATTTTTCCAAGACATGATATGGAGTAAATTTTTATATTTTGATCCCTCTAGCTCTACTGATACTGTCTGTACACATAGTGCATATATAGCCAGCTACCCAGCCAGCCAGGAAACTGAAGAAACCTATAATGATAGTTTTTGTTGGTGGTTTCTAATCTATTGAGGAAATGCAAGCAAGTCGTAAATGTTTCCACTGCAAAAGACAAACACTCATACAATATTACGTACACATACATATTTTCGAATAATTAGAAGGGGTTGATTACACCAACTTCTCATTCTTTAAATCTTTTTACAGAAGCCTCTAATTTGGGAAACTTTGTCAAGATCTCAATGGTCTTGCCTGCTTCTTTTGATGTTGGGATCTGCATTTATCATCATTCCTTTTAATGCTTCCACATTTCTAAATATATTTTCATATTCTTTGACAGTGAATTGATTTATCTGATTATTGACTTCTTCCTCGAATGCATTTGCTTCCTCTGTGGTACAAAAAGCTGTCATTTTTTTTTCTATATCTACGAAGGGTAGTCTTCATAAAAAAAGCTATACCAATTGTATATTTGAACATGCAGAAAGGAACTGCACCTTGTTATCACACAATGACAGCCAAAAGCAAACTGACTGATGAGTCATCAGAAAATGCTGGATGTACGGATTTTAATTTTTCGCTCATCAAATAAATGCATACTAAATTGAATTTAGTCTTGTTCTAAATGAAGAATGGTCCCCTCATAATTGGTGCTAAATCAAATTCGTATATATCGAATTTGTACTAAGTGAGGTTTGGCTACACAGGGAGTTAGAACGATGAATATAAAAGCTTAGCATAAATAAATTTTTACAGCCGTGCATTGACTTGCGTCCCGGTTATATTCTGATAACATGGACACAACTCAATCTGGGCGTAAGTTGATCATTATTGTGTGAACTGGAATATACATAATGCACAATACAAGATATTATTACTCATGCATATTTACCAAACCCCTATATTGTGCATACATTTTTCTGAAGAGAAAAGAACAGATGTCATCCATTACACCTCTTTCATTTGCTCAACTCAGCAAGGTGTCTACTCATTTACCTTCTCCATCTTGCCTTACCTGTTTGGAGAACTTGAAATAAACATGAAGTTTATACTTCATTCTCTCTAGCAAGCTGACAATAATGTCTCAGAAATTTTTGGCATTTACTGTTAATGGGTTTTAAGATCTTGTGGGGACTTCTCTGCTATCGGATGTAAATCAGTCGGTTGGAAGTTGTCCTATGACTGAATCCTCTAGTGCTAAGTCAACTCTATATTGGAAAGGCCGGATAATGAAATATTTTTTTATGAACACCAGAGATTAAACTTAGAGAACCAGCTGATTAAATATGCATGTTCCAGTAAATTTTATTTCTGAATAAATGATAGAATATTCCTATGCCATCAGCTTTAAATTGATAAACACTGGTGGTCAAAAGCTTAGAATAAATATGATTTGTTGATGAGTAAATATTAGTTCAAAAGGAGAGAGTCTGCATAGTGGGACTGTTCTTGGTGATAGCTCCTTTTTAACCAAGCCGTCACAAAAACAGAATGCGACACATGGTCAGTTTTATATGGGGAACCTCACAGTGTGAGTGTGTGAGGTAGGGACTTCCTCAGGAAATTTTATTTAGTTCTTGCAACTATGCAACTGTGACTAAATCGTGCTCTTATGAGCATGGAAATATTCGAAAACCAAGGGTGGACACAAACTGCGGGATCAATTTAGCAAAAACTAACATTGAAAATTGAACCCTCCACTAAAACATAGTTGTGGAAGGGGATTTCAAAAAACAAATAGCAGACATTTTCCTTACTCATTGAACGGAATGTGTGGCAAAATTTCAAGTTTCAACCATGAATGAATAGGGTGAGGCAAAGTCTGAATACATAGATACGTGGATATTTGTTAATGTTGGAACATGTGAATAACCTTAACCCAATAACTAAACCAATGTTGTGGGTAGCAGTGATTAATAAACAAATATCCGTACCTCACATAAATGAATCATTGTAGCCCACGCTTGTATTAAAACTAATTTTCTAAAATATTTGATCTAAAATTATCTAAAAAAAAAAAAAAATACCAGCACAAAATTTGGGCATTGTTGGTTCAAAATTATCATACAGACAACCCCCAAAAAGCTGATAAACATTCTCAGATGGAGCTTAGTGATGTACTCATGAAAACTCTCATTGTTGTAGCCCCAAAAATGTGACCTTGAGTATCCAGAGACTTACACATGTACAAACAGAGAGAGAAGAATCTATAGCACACTTGGCTGGTTGGTCGAGTGGGCCGTTTGTGGGGCTACAATGATTATATATAAATATATATATATATATATATATATATATATATATATTTTTTTTTTTTTTCCTCTTCTTTTCTTTGTTTGTATATGCATGTAACGCTTTTCAATGAGTACACAGATGTAACATTCTGATCCTAGGCTGAAGTGCCAGGGACAGATACTTTGATCCTATGCAGAGCATACAGATACTACACTTTTATCCTAGGCAGAGCATACAGATACAACACCTATCCAAGGCAGAAGGTCAGGGAGTGACACTGTGATCTTGGGGAGAGTGTGCAGGTACTCTGACCCCATGCATGTGCCAATACATACTTGAATGATCCTGTCATTTTTGACAGACTTCTTAAATGCCAGTCATGTTATGTTTCATAAATACTTATATATAATGGTATTTAGCCCTTTCCACGCAATGGATGTTATCTACTGATTCAATATAATTATTTAAGCAGATGCATTTTGTACACAGCATTTGATCAAGTGGAGCACATTATGATATAGAGCTTTCCTTTGTTATCCATAGGCAGAATGTTCCTATAAAGACCTTTCATAAGCTGAAATGGTGTTGAGCGAAGAAGTAATTACCATTGATTCATATGGGGAAATGTTTTTGAGCATCTCCAGATTCTCAAAATGTTGATGAGGGTATGTTTGACCGAGACATAAGGGATTGGGATTGTGGGAGGCACAGGAAACTGGGATATAGGTGAGAGGGGTAGAGGGTGCACGTTGCCCTTATAATGGCTCAATGCATAATAAATGATGGACCTTATTTTTACTTTTTGCCCCTTTTCTGTAAAGGCAAAAAAAAAAAAAAAATGGCATTAAATAGGAACTTTGAAAAATTGGGAAACATCTGTACGAGGTATTTTCTGTGGAGTTATCTTTAATTAATGATCTCAGTAACTGATTGGTGTTGTTAGGTACAGAATGCAAGGCAGTTTGTATCTGGCAGGGTAAGAGTTAATTTTGGAAATGCTGATTTCCCCTTAGATTAACTGCGTGCTTTGTGTTTCTTGAAAAGACTACATCTTGATTGGAACCTGTATTGGGAGGTGTGAAGTTGGGTAAGTTAGTCTGAAAGAATGACAGGCATAAGAAATTTCTTTTTAAGTTTAAACAAATAATTTTATCACCAACAATCAAACAAAAGAATTGTTGTTTGATTACTACGCAGCTGATTAATTCTTCCGATAAATTTCATCAGATAAAGTCGAAAGGAAAAGAAAATGGCTATTTAGTAGTAATCTACAAAACATCAGAAGTATATGCTTTCATTTTCTGCTAACGCCACCGTCCGTATTTTTACTGTTTTTTGTAGGGGTATAAAGGTTCCTTATAATGGCTTCTTTCGGCTCTGTTACCGTTATTGGCATAATGAAGGTAGAGATAATATCAGATGGAATCTTGTTTGTTCATAGCACTCTTTCACACTTCTGGAATCTTTCTTTTTGGAATTCAAATTACTCTGCAGGAATACCTTGAATAGTATAAGTTTTGATGTAGTACAGTTAAGGTATTGCTGGAAAAATTAGTATATCTAAGTATAAGATAGAAAAAAATGCATCAAGTTACAATAAGACCTTTGAATAGTATACAAAAGTTTTGAATGAATTAACTGCACTAATCAAGATATACCTGTACTGTCTAACATCCTAAAGGATTTCTTGTAATAAAATTAATTATTTTTGCAAGCAGCGTTAAACCAACATACTATCTATATTTTCATTAAATTCATACTGAAATGTTTCACAAAAACAACCTAGTTTCAAACGAGTAAAGTTTTCTGGACATTTGTTGCCTGCCTTTTGATTCCTCCCAAACTTTGCTAATCACCTGAATCAAAGGTTATTGAGAATGCTGTTCTTTAAATATTAAGATATTTTAAAGTGCTCCATTATGATGGCTCTAAGATTCACCAGGTGAATATCCTGGCCATGTGCTAAACCCATCAAGGAGGCAAATATTCATGTTTGTGAACTGCTCATATAGTTGTACAACTTGTGTCGAAAATGTCAGGAAAATCCAAAATCACGTCAATACTGTTAGATTCCATCAGGAGTGCTTATTAGTTGAAGTACAATTGTACTTTCCTTGTACACTAGCAAACCAGTCTAATACAACGACATCAGTACTAAGGAATGCCAGTCTAAAACACTGTAAATACAACCTAGTTATTGTTATTCATTTTTTTTTCACTAAAAGACTAATGAAGTATCATTAAAATCCTGAAAAAAAAAATTCAGTTACAAAATCTTCTTTAAAACATTTCTTTGTTTATTTTAGAAATCATATATGGAAAATAATGTATTGAATAAAATTATCAAAATATTGAAAAAAGTATTGGCCTTAAATATCGATTTTCAAGTGTCTACTTTATGCATATAACTAAAGAATCGACTGATGGACTGGTATCCATGAAAATAATTACCGCTCAAAGTATGATGAACTGTTTTGAATCTGCACACCTGGAACCCTGAATGATGGAAGATCTATGTCAGCTTCAATTTACTCAAGAGGAATCTCTGGGATCTTGGCTCTGGTTTCTGTGTCAGTAGAAAGCCTGAATTCACTGAAGACAAGGAAAAAAAAAGGGGGAAAAAGAGGGGCTTTGTTTTTTTCAGAATATAGGAAGAGAAGAAATCCTTCAAGTATCCATTTTGATCTCCTTTAGCAGGATCAAACTGATTCCTGCTCCAACTACATGCATATCCACTTGTTAAACAACAATCCCTTTAGATGCCTTCAAGTCATTTCTCGCAATTTTCATTGTTCTGATTTTATCTCCTGATAGGGACTAGAAAAGTGGTTCATAAACTCCATGACAGCACACTAAGAAATATATTTGACTTACGTGGCAGACCTATTCTTTCTTCCATTGGAATATGAACATACAGTGGTATATATTACCCCACAGTTAGGATATGCAACTTTACTTATATCATGTATGTACACAAAACTACTTTGGAAATAATGTGTGAATTACATTCCTGTCTTAGAAAAAGTCTTCAAGTCAAGGTACGATAAAAATGCAATGAATCGGGCAAAAACATTTCTGTAGTCAATGAACTGTGTATATATAAATATGTATATATAGTATTCATCATATCTTTCCTCTATCACTAAAAAGGTTGAAATTTCAAATAATATAGTGATAAAGCCACTGATGTGGTTGAAGCAGGACAGATACTATACTTGTGCTGGACCCTCTATGGTTTGAAATACATGTTTGCACTTTTGGAAAAGATCATATCGCATACTTGGAAGGTAGTTGAAGTACACAGTTTATGAACCTCGGTGTTAGAGACTTTGTCATGTTTACTTTCTAGTATCTCATATAGCTGCCCTTTAAATCTCAAGTTACTTAGTGCCCATACGCTGGCTATGGCATCAGCCATCCACACCAATATCACAAGCCTCTTCAAGTCTTGGCTTGCGATATGTGAGATAGACCCAAAGGTGACGAGCACCTGAAATAGTATCACTAACTTTACTGTTCTCGCTTACAGCACCTGGTATTCCCAAGCAGTCAACCATCCAGGCAATTCACCAGGTTCAACCTTGCTTAACTTCAGTGATCATACAAGAACCAGTGTATCTAATGTAATTTGGTTGTAATTATAAAACTGGCTAAAAAAATTTGCTGAATGGCTATTTTTCTCTAATGAGAAATCCCTGTTGGAAATGGCTGCAGCTAGGCCTGTCTTGATATGCAGAGACTAATCTTGAAATAGTTTTATTACTTATCCACTTGAAATAAGTTAGCCAGGACATTCATGTATTGTGTCAAGTTATTCAAAAGAGAGTGTAAAAATCCTCTTTTTAAGTATTTTTTTTCTCTAACTCAGGTTATAGTTACCATTTTAGGTATTTTCTAAGTTTAGCTCAGTCTAGCTACAAGGCCGCAAGTGTTGGTTGCCTATCAAGATGAAATTCACTGAAGTAATAATGGCCTGTGAGACTAGCTTAATATCCACTGGTCCATGGGGAGTAGGGTAAGTCAATTTCGGAACCGTGGTCTTGGACAAGTCTGGATAGTTGGGACTTGATGTAATAAAATCTGACACAAAGTATTTTATTCCTAGCATTTACCATCATTTGAGGAAACTATTTCAAAGAGTGAAATATTAGAATATGTTTTCTCAAATGAAGGAGAAGTTATTTTTAAGAAGAATTCTTTTATTCCTTTAAAAGAAGAAATTGACACAAGCAGCAGTAGCAGCGGCAGTAGTAGTTGTAGTGTTACAAGCAGCCAGTGAACATACACACAGCAGAACAGCGTTTTGTTTTTATGTGTCCACAATACCCACTTCCTCTTTTTCTGCTTGTTGTCACTGACAGCTCTCAAATAGTATTAAGGATTCTTCAGAATTCCTCTTTTTTTTCTACAAAGTTTACTTATTTGACATTTTATTACTGTGATCATTCTTATATCTCAAAAGCAATGTTTATCCTTAAATTTTTGTGTGTAGCACTTTTTAATGAGCGCACAGATTCTACAATCTGATCTTAGTCCTGGGGAGGGACACTTTATCATAGGTAAAGGGTCATATAGCGACACTTTGCTTGGGGGGATGGTTTGAGCTCCTACCTTTTCATTTCTTTGTATCGAAAATGCCGTTCTAGTCAAGATTCAGAAACACATTCCAATAAAAGATGACACACAAATAATGCATTGAATTTGATAGAATTCAGGAATATTCATCACCACAATTTTGACATTTTTCTTTGTGTGCTTCTATATAGCCAGCAGATTTCATTTTTAAAGATATTAGGGGAGTGCCTTTTTCTCAACTGAGCCCCTGTTTAAGGTCAGCTTACAGAGCATGAGCCATGAAACATAGAAGGAAGTCTTGGTTGAAAATATTATGAAAATGATTATATTTTGATCCTTGGCAGAGCACACAGATACTACACTCTTATCTTAGGTAAAGGGCCAGATAGCGACCCCTTGATCCCAAGTAGAGCACACAGATACTCTGATCTTAGACGGAATTGCTAATCCATACATAAATAATCCTATCATTATTTATGGGTACCATGCTGGTTTTAAATAGGAAACGTTTTTGGTTACTCTATCCACTCTTAAGATCACTGCTATAAAATGTTGAGCAGAGTTTTGATGACCTTCTCTCAAATGTTAATGTAATTGTTAGAAGAGATGCTTTCAGCAAGAGAAACAAAGCACCTGTGCTTGTGAGATAATTGATTAACCAAAGATGGATGTATTAAGCCTTATATGTCAATAGTCTCGGCATGTCTTATCATAACTGTATGCTGGAAAGACTTTCTTCATTTTAATACACTTTCTCACTGTAACTCATGGCTTTTATGTTTCCATCCTGTTAGAAACCATCTACCAGAACTGTCAACATATTCAGTTTTCAAGTTAGTCAGTCTGACTGGCTCTGTATATATATATATGTATCATGTGTACAGGCCACGAGATAGAAGGCTGAAGATTTAAACATTTACCCCATATATTTAGGGAAAATGTTTTTTGTTTTGATGACCCCCCCCCCCCGTAGGTTTTTATTTGAGGATTCAATTTCAAATGTAAATTCATGCTAAGTTGATCCCTTAGTTTGTATCTTGCAGCTTTCACGCTCAGTATTTTTTTTTTCCAAATTTAGACCTCTTAGTGATCACTGCCAAACAAAAGGTGTGAGAAGTGATTAATTCCCTGATCACATGCTTTTTTCCAAATTGTTGAATTGATCACCCCCAACTCTGTGTGCTGTCAAAAGATGTCAGTTTCTATTTATTGACTAACCAGACCTGTCTTCTATAACAATTAGCTCTGAGATTCTGTAAATATTTATTCTCACTCTAGTGGAACAAACACAATGGATGTATACATGCTATTATGAAGTTTGTGTGTGCATATACATGCAAAAATACATGGGTTACATTGACTGCAACTGAGGATATTGGACAAGCTGTGTCAGTGGGGTCATCTATTTATATCGCACAGGTGCAAGGGACAGGTTTTGTAAGTGATGTCAGAGACCTTATTGAGAAGCAGTAAGGGGCAGCATGGTAGCTGTAACTCTCCATAGCCTAACATCTCATCAAAATGAGTACGACCACAGCTTCTAAGTTGAATTATCTCGGGGGGGGGGGAACAAATGCCACCCTAACCCAGACTGAGAATCAAGGTCGCATTGTACTTTATGATGGAGTACCTAATCCCCATGAAGGAATCCACAGATATATTTGAATTTCTATGAGATGATTGTTTTTTCTCAAAGAAAAGAAACTACTGAATTAGTTACAGTGGAAGAGTTCATTGTTTCAAATGGTAGGAGATATATTTATCAGCAAAATTGTTACCTCCAAGTGGAAGAGTCCATTGTTACAGGTGGAGAAACAGAAAATGGTCTCACTTATATGTTTATATAGTCTATTGCTCTAAACCAGGGATACTCAAACTGAGTGCAGCATAAATTTAATAAAAAATTCAAACGTCTGAGTTAAGTCTTTGATGCATCCAGTATGAGTATCATTTCTGTCCTGCTTCCACCCAAGTTGCCAATCTCGTGGTTTAGACTTTGTAAGATCTTAATATTTTTAGAAGTAGATGAAAGGAAAAAGGAGCAATAAGTACATATATCAGTATAGTGATATAAAAAATTCATTAATTTACAACTTCAAAGTTTACTGCTATGTGGTAGTGGGATGATAATCAAACAGTGAAACATGTCCTTTGCATTCATATTTTAATGGAGTTGAGAGTTGGTATGTCGGTGTAAGACAAATGTATTTCTTTGAGTGCAATCATACGATGAAGTTGAAGAACCAATGCTGTAAACTGTGAAAAAATGTTAAAAGATTGCTTTGGTAGCAAGGGGAGATAATTCAAGATTGACTGGATCAGGGATGAGTGAAATCGATTGCAGAATTTTACGCTATATTCTTATTCAAATGTTTCAGTGGTCCCTGTCAAGGTTGACAATAGGAGCAACAACCTTTGTTGTTGAGGTAGGTAAGATAGTTATAGAATGATGGTTTGCCATCTGATCATTCATTCACTCTTCATCTAAAATGGATTAGAAATAATATTTTAAGATATTTCTATAAATCACGTTAATTTTTCTACAAGGCAAAGCTGTTCATAATGAATTTAACAACATAATGATGAACGTAAATCAAATCTATTGATTTATTGGTTTTTTGGTTGTATACCCTCCTTTTTATAAAAAGCACCAGCGGAATGTCTTTGTTCTTAAAGGTTGAGTTTGCCCTGCTGGAAGCTTGTCAGCCTAGTGTGATTCTTTGCTTGATTTCTCCTTCTTTTGAGGACTTCATGGAGATTTGTTGTCCTAGGTAGATATAGTGGTCTACTTCCTCTAGTTCTGCATCTTCGATTTTAAATCTTTGTGTCATTGTCTCCAACATATTCATTCTACAGGATATGTGTTTTACTTTTCTTTTTTGTTTTCTCCGTTCAGTCTGTTCACCGACATGTGGAGATCATGAAGATTCTCTGCAAAACTCTGAGGTTGCTTATGTGTTCACCATTTATTCATTCCTTTATTTTCCCAGTCTAGGTTCCAGGAGATCATCTAGAGGCAGGCTGTGGAGTGTTTGGGTTAGCTGGTATCTCCTTGGCTTACCCCTTTCTGGAGCTTGAAAGGGTCTAAGAGCTGACATTTTATATTTAGTCCTTCACTGCTTTTTGTTGTTGAATCCAATTGACATAATTTAAAAACAAATTGAATTACTAACATCTTTACACTTCTCTGATATCTGTGAATGCTGGAATGTCTACCTTATACATTTTAACCAATTTCAATTGAAAAAATTAAGTTTCACAACCGTGTGTATAGTACGTTTACTGAAAATCAAATGTAGTTGGAAATTTATACTGTTCAGGATTAGTACTAAGTCGGCAATGGATTGTTTTGGTTGAATTCTTTCTTTGTTTTTTGCTTGATTTCTCCAAAGTGACATTGTGTCTGGTCAAGTATCAAATAAGAGAATTCTTGGTGTGGAATGTTGACTGATTGAAAATTCTATTAAATAAAAGAAATAAAACAAAAACCAAACGTTCATTTCCAAAGTCTGTCTTGTTCCTAACTTGACAAAGGAATAAGAAAGTACTTAGTGACACTTAAGAATACAGTTAGGATCCGTCAACCAAAACTGTCAAACATCAACATAGGTCTCTTCAGTTATCTAGTGGGTCCTGCTGGCTGACCTGCTATTTATGTATGCATTGTGTTTATAGGCTGCTGCAATGGGGCTGGCGGGCTAGAAAATTCAACATTTACTCTTTGTTATGTCAAGAAGGAAACTTTTTTTTTTAACCTTCCACCCCTCCACCCATGCTGCCAGTATTCATGCTTAACTTTTGAAAATTCTGACTATTTTAGTGATCACTGCCTAACAGAAGAGTAGCATATTTGTTGATCACCGGTTTTCCCTATTCTTTAATTGATCACCCCCAAGCCAGCTTGCCGCCAAGAAATGTTTGTCATGTGATGGTTTCTATTGAGTCACTAACTACTAATCATTTTATTCTGTTTATCTTTGATCTGAACTTTAATCAAAGAACTGGCCATTTACAACTTTACCTTGAACTCGTCTTAGCAAGTCGGCAATCTAGAGCCGTGGACGAGATATTTTTTTTCTTATATTTATCTACATATAACATTTATTAGATATTCTATTGGACAAAGTTGATTTGTATGGAAATAAAACCGTTTTAAACATGCAATGAAGACTTTCTAATTCAATCAATTTGTCAGAAAATCCGGCATGAGTTACTATATTTAAAAATGTACTTGGCAGGGAACAGGTTAAAAATTCAAATTCTCAGTTTTTTTATTTACAGTTTATTTACAATTGACTTTTCTTGGGAACCTAGAAGTTTTTTTGTTTTTTTTTTCATGAAAGAAATTAGCATTTCTCTTTTGCCTGACATTGTTATCTCTCTTACTGTTTTTTTAAAGAATTAACAGTCAACTGTTTTCTTAGTTTTCCTCTCAACAGGTATCACCAATTAGTGCCAGATTAACTATGTAACAAAGGGAGCATATGCCATGTACCTCGCAATGTCAAGAGCCCCACTGTAAATTCTTCCAACTATCAATTCCAATCCAATTCCTCTTGCTCTATTACTATAGTAAGATACTCCCTTCAACTTTTATGAATGACTGGGGGTTTTAAGATAAGCAATTTTAGCTCATTACTACCTTTAATTGGAGTCATCATTTTTTGAGTGAGATATTTATGTGATTCATGTAAAACATATGAATACAAGGATATTAGAAATTGAAGTCATTGCTACTGCAAAAAGATCAAAACAAAAATAAGTTGATACAATAATTGAAATGTCAAACATTTGTCATATTACCTGGCTGTAAAGCAAATCAAAAAAATTTAATTACTTGTGAAGTGAAAAATGTATGTGTTTTAATATTTAAGTGTATTTTCTCTAATTGGGCCTCTCTATAGCATATGCTACAGGCCCTGGATTATCTTAAAATGGGCTTTCCACTAATCCAATCCTTTTAATGGAACTATAGTAAGCTTCTTGCCCATCAGACCAAAAGTTGCTTTTAATATTTGTACAACTATTTGCTTGAGTGGGATGGAATATTTTCTTTCATAAAAAACAAAGTTATAGGATGTCTAAAAATAAAAACTTGATGTACTTTTAATATATTTTTGATACTTCTTGTTAGCACCTATAATGATACTAGTTGGTAACAAATGCCATTCATCTACATATCTTTGAAAGTATTGTTCAGTTTGTGTTTGAAAAAAAATCAATGGGAATTGAGAATTTATTGACTGCTTTTTCAATATTTTTTTATCACAAAAAGAATTCTGAGATTGCTTTGATTGCATGAATGTTTCATGAGATGCTGTCTATATCTTCAATCATTTGTGATGCTAGACAGAAAAGAATTACAGGTCTGGTTAGTCACTCAATAGAAACTGTATTCGGATCAACGTCTTTTGGCAGTATACTGTTTGGTGGTGATCAATTGAAAAAATTGTTAAAAGAAGGGTGTTCAATGAATAAGTTACTTCTCTTGACTTTTGTTTGGTGGTGATTACTAGCTTAAACTTACATAGTAAATTGAACTGCCGGCTAAAATTTTCATTAAAAAAACAAAAGAAGCCACTGTTTTTCTACACATAATAAAGAGTAAATCTTCAACTTTTCAACCCTCTAGCTCCATTAGTGTGGTTTGTATGATTGATACCTACATACATATGCACATAGCCAGCCTGACTTACTAAAAAACTGAAAAAACTCAAGTTGATAGTTCTAGAGACAGTTTTGGTTGACAGTTTCTTATATAAACTTTTGCTTTATTCATTTAGCATCTGCTATGATATCACTTCTTTTTAGAGGGCAAAGTTTGTAGGGAAGGAATTCTACAGGGATTTAGCAAAGTTTGGCTCAAGGCCACATTTTTAAAGCATCTTTTCAGGATCAAGATCACTCTTGATTATTTACAAGTGGGTCTAAAAAAAGTATCTCTACCAGATCACGGTACAATAGTTTGGAATCATAGTTCATATTTACCGGTTAAAACTTATAGATTTTTATTCTTACAATTAGATGAAGTCATAATTATCATCAGCCATTTAGCGTCGGTCATAAGATTTGCCAGACCTCTCTATCATGGGCGTTGCAGAGCCAATACTTACTGAATCTATCTAGTTTGTCACGCCAAAGAGGACGTATTGGTTATATACCTTTCTTTAATGGGATTTTCTTATTCTTGTAAGATGAGCTTGCTCTTACGAAGACTTGCCATCCTAGAGTGATTCTTCACTTGATTTCCTTCTCCTTCAAGGATTTCATAGGGATTCATCCCGCCTTCCTCTGGAAATATGTTGGTTTTCGGAAAAATCATTTCCTTGGGATAGAGGGTGTATTCACATTGTAACTATAATGCTGAACTGGACCTTTACTTTTCATGCATCATGTGGAAATACACCTTTGGAATATTAGTTTCCATGTTCCAGCTCAGGTGACTATCAGGAGGATGCATTGGTTGTATACCCTTTTTTTTAAAGAAATAATGCAATTTTCATTTGTTCTTGAAGACTGAGCTTGTTCTACCAAAGGCTTGCCATCCTAGAGTGATTCTTTGCTTGAATTCCTAACTCTGTTATTAATACCCGCTACCTTTTTTCCTCATCCTAATCTTCAACTTTGACTGTAATTCCATGGCAAAAATGTAACTTCATAACTGGAAATAAAGATTAAGCCCACAAACAAGCATTGAATATCTGTTGTAGGATGTTGAGTTTATGGTGTAGAGTCAGCGTCTGTTTGGCCAAGCATTTACTTGACTCCCTCTGGCTAGACGGTGTGAGTTCAATTCTCACCGTGGGCTTACTCTTTATTTCCAATTATGCTGCTTAATTGTTGACGTGGAATTATGGTCTGAGTCAAAGTTGTGATGTGATAAAAAGGCAATAGAAATTCAGTATGTGGATAAAAGCTAGTTTAACAATAATGGTACAAACTTTTATTGCAAATCTTCAAGTGATAGTGTGAAAGTTTTCTAACAGAATTTGGTAAAAATTCTACTATTTTTACTTAAAACTATTTTTTTGCCTCTGCCAATATATATATATATATATATATATATATATATATATATATATACTCACTTATGTCAGTTTTTCAACTTAATATCTCTTGAAGTTTTCAATTAATTTCAATGACATTCTTTGGATGGGTGTTCCATGGGCTGAAGAAAAATTGATTAAGTTTGGGGATGGATCCAGAATTATTTTACTGTCATCTCCCCTGCACCATACCTATATGTCCACATGATATCTTAAAATTTTAAAATAAATTTTCCTTCCAATTTTCACACATTTATGTATCTAATATGTTTGTCCACACAATATTTTTGAAACAGTTCTCTAAAAATTTCATTGTCTTTTTGTGGGATAAGGATGAAGTGATTAAATCTCAAGGTGGATCCAGCATATTTTTTGACTGTTACATTCCCTGCATTATAGCTATACATAATTTGATATCCAATGATGGAGATATGCTCTTCCCGAGTGCTTTCTAATGGATAAATATTTTGTAATCTGTGCTGTAAGTTATAGATATTTACTAAATGTAGCCTAGTTTGGCTCAGAGTCACAAAAGTAGGATACTATATGAGAATTGAATTCACTATTAATTGCCTGTCTAACTAGCCTGTGAATCAATGCTCTCTGACAGGCATATATTGTGGAGACTCAATCATGTTAAACCTTTTGAGGAATCTAAATTTTAACATAACTTTAATTTAAATTCAATTTAACTCTCTGTGCCAAATATGTTCTGGTAGGATTTTTCTCAGGCTATATATTAAAGGCATTTTTGTGCTAATTTCAAAGATTTGATTCTAAATAAAAGCATTTGTTGCCAGTCCATCTGGAAAGGGTTAATAAATATTTGGATTCTACAAATTCATTTTAATAATCAGAATTTTGCTTGTATTGTTTTGTTTTTTCAATGAAATTTTTTGTTCGAAAAATCAGTTTTTCTTGAAAATATGAATTGGTATTTATGAGGTAATGAGAAAATAAAAATATTGAATGATTATTTTTTTGATATAATTAAGTTGTAATTCTTAGCTGAAATTTTATATAATACTTTCCCAGCCTAAAATTTCTTTTTCTTCTTTGAATGTCAACTTTTGGTTCTTGAGTTAAAGAGCATCGACAAATTAAAATCTCTTTGAAGTAGACGTGTTTCTTCATTCTTGTAGATGCGTTGCAGAGCATAGGATCACTTACTGATTTTAGTAGCAATTAGGTTTTCATGGGTTGGAGTTGCTAGCCTGAAGCCGTAGGTTTTTTCTGTCAGAATAATCTTTTTTTAGATTGACTGCCTTGCAGGGCTAAAGAGTTCCAACTACTCTGCTATTTATCCATTCCTTTGGAGAGAAGTGGATTTATGCCTTTCCAAGATGTGAATTGAATGCAAACAGATAGAAACTCAAACTCGATTCTCCTTGCCCATAAACTGTTATGCTTCTCCGTACTACCTTCAGAGTAAATGATACTTTTTTTTTTTAGTAATGAATCTTTTTCAAGTTTTTTTCTTATATTATGATTTTGATTAAACTTGAATCAAAGATTTTGTCCATTTTTTTTGTCAAAAATATGAATGTAAGAAGGTGTGGTCGGCCTAGCAGTTAACAGCTTGAAAAATGGAATATGCAAACCTAGTTCAGATCCTGGCTGAGACAGTTGGTGTTACCTTCATACTAATGTCCTTGGAAAAGGCATGAATCCACACCTTTTTCCAGCTATGGATAAATAGCAAGACAGACTTGGTTTCTAGCCTTTGTCTCCTCTTAGTATGAGTAAACAATTGGGTAAACTGAGCTCTCTAGTCCTTGTTGGAAATCAGTCAAGGAGATGAACAACTCTGAGCTATAGTGGTTGACTGGTTCCATCTCTCCCAATAGGTCAGTTGAAAAATAACTCCTTGCCGCTAGTAACATGTTAATCCAGTACAACATATCTCATGTTGCTTGGAGAGAAAATGGGCGTAGCCAAGGAACTCCCATTTCCTTGAGAAATGTCATGAAGAGGTAGTACTATTGCAACAATATAGTAGTCATTGATATGATATGATTGATATCAATATAGTAGTAGTTGAACAGAACTAGAAATAATGCAAAGCACCTTGTCTCTCAAGAGACACTCCCAATGGAGTATAGCAGCCAGTGACAAAGTCTTGGTTTTTTCTGCATGTGTCAGCTTATTGATCTTTGAGAGTTTCAAGTTGGATCGAGATCAGAACTTTCCACAAGTTTTTATGACCACCTACTTGGCAGGATGTAAGTCCACAGAAGGGATACTGTCACCCTAATCACACAGCTTACAGCGTATTCAATTAGTTGCTGAGTGCACTGGGAACTTTGCCCATTCCGGGAATCAAACTCAGAACCTTCTGCATGTGAGGCAGCTGTGCTAACCATTACACTATCTGAGTAGACATTAGAATTAATGTAATAGTAAAGAAAGAAAAAAAATTGTGTAACATTTTCTGCCTGAGTACTTGACTGGCTGGCAACCATCTCATCTTATAAATGGGACTGTGATTCAGTATTTGATTCTAGATAGGAGTGTCAAATCATCAAAAAAGAAGATGGCCTGATCAACTGTTATAGCTAATCCAGACACATCTCTTGTAGAAACCTTTGATGTGACCGGTATTCAAAAAAAAGGGACAGGTTCTGTCCATTGTAATCTATGTATTGATCATTGAGGCCAGAGAGGATTGGTTCAGTGGATGATTATAGCTTAATTGCTGACAGACTTGAAAGAGTAAATCATTTTTGGAAACAGTTCACAGGAAAGGAAGATCTTCCGCATCATTATGGCCACGAATGCAGAAGATGTATACATTTTCACTCACGTTTGTTTGTCCGCACACTATCCCTGGAAGTTTTCAATGACATTTTGTGAAAGGTTGAGCCATAGGCTTAGGAAGAATGATAGGATTTGGGGTTGGATCCTTGAATTTTTTTCCAATTGTGAGATATTTTTTACTATATTTTAGCAGAGGTTTATGTATTCACCGATATTTATAATTCTAAACTACACAATATCTCCAGAAGTTCTCAATGAATTTCAATGACGTTTTTGTGGTAGGGTGTGCCATGGGCTATGGAAGGATTGATTAAATTTTGTGATGAATCCAGGAATACTTTTTTTATTGAGGGATTTTTTTTTCTTTATCAAAACAATAATCCAAAATATAGAAAATCAAAACTCACTCAGTTATCCTCCCTGCATCCTACCTATATATTAACTGATTTTCATTCAGTTTCTGGTTAGTGTATAGGATTTTACAAGCAAAGGCATATGTTCTCTGATTTCTTTCTTGTTTATTATTGCATTTGATTATTGAGAAATTGCAGTTGCTGTTGGTATTTCTTTAATTCTAAACTTTCCTGAATTTTTCTTTTTACCAGAAATAAGCTAAATGACTTTTTAAATTTCTTGCCTGCTGATGTGCCTCAATGGCTGAATTAGTTAGATGCTGTCCATGTAAAACATGCTTCCAAGGATACAGTATGCGAGTTCAAATATCATCAGAAGCAAAATCTTTATTTCATACTGCTTACTAAACAATCATAGAATATGAACGTAACACAAGTATTGCGATAAAAAGCAATGGAAATTAGACAAGAGGGAATGGTCATTATAAATTATGTCAATACTTCAGAAACTTGGAACTGAAAACAAATAACATCAAGCTAAACTTACCATCACAGTCAATAATTGAAGAACCCTTGCATTAAAATTTGAAGTCGTGTAGAAAAAATTCCATCAAAGAATGAATATTATCAGAATAAATTCTATTTATGACATCACTGGTATTTTCCACCTACACCTACACCTACACATACAAAAAAAGATAGAGCCCTTATTAGTCATCTTTGGTGGCTAAGATTGTTCAATATCTGTTCATTTGTGATTTTTCAAATCCAAGTTTCTCTTTTGCTTCTGATTACACAATGCAATGTGATTTTTGTTCCTGGGTAGATTGAGTTTTTTTTTTCTAATTGTGTGTGTGTAAAAAGTAGAGAAAATAGCTGTTATACATGTTAAAATTTGCCTTTGTGACCAGGATAGTGACATTTTGAAATTCATCCATTGTCAATTATACAGTGTTTTGATTTACATATTTTCATTCACATTTTTTAAAAAAATCATTAAACTAATTTACCATTCATTTACACCAATGTTAAACACAAGTCATCACAAAAGAAGTGAGTCATTTTTTGAGAATTACAATTGTACTGTAATTCATTCTCAAGAACCAGACCAAAAATATAATCTTCCATTATGTTCTCTATATGTTTCTTGGTGACAGTGTTGAAAGTCGAGTTTATCCTGGTTGAAGCACTCACCTTGTTCCTTTGAATGTGTCCCATATTCTCCTAGAATTCATCAAGAGTATCAAGTATAAGGACTTTGATAGACAGACTGTAATTCATTTTACCATAGTTCTTCACCAACTCCACATAGATTTCAGATTTTTGATTGTCCTGGAAGCCATGAATCAATAAGACAAAGCTACTTTTTCCTTCCTAGTGAGCTTCTTGGGAATTCCTTCCAATCTGGGATCTATAAAATCTGTCTTCTGATAGAAACAGGCTTTGATCTTTACCTCAGGGAGTACTTAGTGACAGCATCTGCTAAAATGTACTAGGCCTTCAAGGTATATTTTGGCATGCCTATTGGAATGGATACTAGGCACCTCATTTGACCCAAAATACAAAAATCAAGACCTTGCTAGATGCCTTGAAGAATGATAAGTATGGCTGGGAGATCCTTGGGAGACTTCAAAATGGTGGCATGTGTGATGGGGGCAGAAGGGACGCCTTGACCCACTACCATAGGTGGGAATGGTCGCAGTCACCCAAATTCTATGTGGGAATGGAACAGCATCACATGAGGGTCATTATCTGATGCCCGAAAGATGTTAATGTCACCACTGAACATAAAATCATGCTGTATGAATCAATTCGTCACAGCTCTAGATAAAGAGTTTGGAACCTTCAAATACCATCCCTAAGCTACCTGAAGCAAAATAGATAAATTACAAGATATCAATGTTCTGATTGCAAAAGCAAAGCTGTACTAGATATTATCAATGAGAAAATAATTTTCTGTTTGATTATGTCTAAAAATTATAGGAAATGGCTATTGTTTCCTTCAAGCTTTGCTTTTGTTATCAGAACATTCATATCTTGTGATTTACCTTTCTGCTTCACTTATTATCCAGATAAAAGAGGAAGTTATTGTGCTATATGTATGTTAGCTTGTATTGTGTCTGTAACTTGTGCTTTGATTCCTAACCACTGAAAATCCATTTTTTCCTGATTTTCAATGCACAATGTACAAATTGAGTACCAAAACTTGCTTGAGTAAATTTTAATTAGGAAATTGCAATATTCTGTTTTTAATCACTAATTTTCTTACTCTATCACCGGAAAGATTTAGATTGTTATTGCAGAAAATGATTGAAAACTAAACAAAGTAGTGGTGGAGTTAAAGTAAAGTCAGTGGACAGTGATGAGAACAACTGAAATCTTACATAAATTGGGTTCGAATGCAATGATTGCTAAAATACAACCATTATTATTGTTTCATTCTCTCTCTATAGCCATTATTGTCTATGTCACTGCACATGTTTGAATGGAAATTTTAATTTGTTTAATAAATCCTATACATAATGCAGCTTGAATGAGACTCACTTTGCATCTCATACCTTTCAAGCCTTTGTGAATGGTGCTTTACCATTTGGTTACTGAAGCTAAACCAACTATATTACCACTAGCTGGTTGACAATATACCATGGAATAAAGATAGAAAAAAGTCAGTTGCTAGAAGATTAGAAAAGAAAACCTTCCCTTATCATAACAGCTTTGGTAGCCAAATGGTGAGACCTTGTCGATGAAGAATGAATTTGTTTTCAAAACCAATTCTTTATTTCAAATACCCTTGGTTTAATTTAATGGCTGAATAGATGATCAGCTGAAAATGTTGCGATGGAAATAACAAATAGATGAAGATAAATTGTTCTCATTAATTGCAAGAAAAACTCAAGACAATACACAATAACGATGCTATCTCTACACACATCATGAAGTTTGATGTTGAATATAAAATTGTATTTCAATTTGTAAATCAAGGTACTTCAACTCTAGAGCTTGCACAAGATTTCCACATGTTCTTGGAAAGACTTAAAATTTGTGCAAACGGATGATGCGCAATAAGCAGGACTTGAAATTTGCGCTCCTAGTTATTTTCTAGCTACTAGTTTTTTCAATTATGAGTGCACCCCCAGGACCTTGTCATCCTAGGCGACTACTTAGATTTGCCAAATGGATGGGCCAGCCTTGCTCAGTTCCAAAACATAAACTGAATTACAGACTAGTTTTTGTATTCAACTTCAGATGCACGAATAGTTAGGCAAATTCTGAAAGCTGATAAAAACTTTGAAATGTTCTCAATGAGACTAGTTATCATGATATGAGTCAAAGCAATATTTGCTAATAATGACTAAAGTTGTAGATAAAATCATTAGCTGTTTATTTTTTGAAAAAATCCTGTAATAGGTCGTTGTGGCCCCACAGATGATTTCATCATGGGTGTGTCAAGAATGAGATGGAGCCCATCCCTTTTCAGGGTAGTTTGAAATCAGAGTTGTATGACTTGTAGACTTGTTGTCAATTATAGCTAAAGAGCCCAGTGTACCCTACTATTCATTCAAAATTGGTGAGAGAAAAGATGGATTTGTGCTTTTCTCAAGGTAAATTGTTCCAGCCAGATCATTCATGTCCAAGGTCAGGGGTCTGTAAACCATTTTTGGAGGCCGGCCAGATAAGAAACATTTATATTTTGAAGGCCACAATGAATAAAAAAAGAAAACTATGATCATACAAGGTTACGAAGCAGCGTGTTCACAATTACTTTAATGTCTTTCATCAGAGGAGTACACATCTACATAAACTACCTTGTATCTTCAATCAATGAGAACTAAAAATTCTTTTTTTGAGGACAAAATATTGTCAAATCATGGTTCGAATTCTGTGGTTCCTATAATCAAAACTAGTGCACTGACCTATAAACAGATTTGATATACCTCAGCTTTGAAAAAATATTTTCATATAAATAGGTTGTGCTGAATACTAAAATCCATCTACCAACGGTCCAGATAAAATGAGGCCACTGGCCGTAGTTTGCCTACCCCTGTCTTGAATGACTAAAAGTGCATGAATTGCTTTTTGTTGACTGATGATCTGTCTGACTAATCTTGGCTGATTCTGACGTATTCAGGTTATGTTGTCACGGCATCATATTTTTACCAAACTCTTTTTTCTTTGAATTGTTCGCTAATTCTATGCTCTATAATACAGAAGAGAAGCAATACATTTTGGCCATGAGATGTCTGACAGATGAAGATCAAATTGAAGTGTCCTGTCCACAAGGTCAATTTGCATTAATGGACAATAAATATGTAAATGGAGCATTTTGGATTACTTCTTTTGGGAAGATAAGTTCTAAATCCAATTCTTGGCCACTTTGTCTCCGTCCAGTATTTCTTTTGGATGATTCTCTGTCTAACGATGCGAGTAAATATACATTTACACAGAGAGGCCTTCATCTTTGATTATATTGTTGGCATTTATATCCTCTAGTTATTGTGAATTTTTTCAGTGCAAGACCGATCATTAAAGAAAGGCCATTCGCTTTGATTTTTATAATGATTTAGAACCACAACTACGGACTATGTAGTTGAAACCAACAATTGGTTCAGTGGGAAGAAAGGCCCCAATCAACAATGCTTTGTTGGTTGCAAAGAGTATGGCATGACATGCTGAGTGTCCTTGTCATTCGTTGCATCCTGGTCTGCCTCCAGGTGTCCTGACTGTCTTGCTTCGAGATTCAAGTAGACAAAGATGAAAGAGTTAGCCTGGTGATGTGCACAACTTCAATCTAACTCCTACACTTAATTCCAAGTCAAGTGCAAGTCATGTCTCCAGACCCTGCAGTGCAACTGGACAATTCAAAAGTGAAGACATGCTCATCTTCGAATATGAAAGATAAGTATCATGACAATCATGAGAAATATAATGAATATATAAGGCGCTAGTAGTGATATTCTCTCAGATTTTTTCATTCTTTGAGTTTTACACTTACCATGTAAGTAAAAAGAATTTGGATTTTTAGGGAACTTGGTAGAAGACTTTGCTTCGTAATTTATACTGCAATCCTACTTATAGGTTTTAGCAAGTTTTTTCGACCTAGTACTAGACAAGGGGTCTGAGATTTCTCAGTTTGTATTCTGATCCTCAATTACCAAGAATGATGCACATCCAAGTTTTTAAAGCATATAAAACCTGGAGGTTTTGAATTAACTTGTTATATTGCTAAGATTGGCTGAGATTTCAGCTAATGAATTGCAAATTATATGCATACATTGAATTTTGTTTCTACTTCTCAAGACAGCTAAGATTCTATGTATGTAACATATAACACTCTCACAAGATGTTATGTATTATCTTTTTATCTGAGTAACTGACATATTCCAAAGTTGGAGTACTTTCCTTCGAGAAAATAGATATTCATAATCCTAAAATCTCTTATTAATGTCTAGAATTATTAAAAATCAATCTCGGGTTAATTCTGAGTTTGTGAAAGTTACAATAACTGTGTGATATTAATAACTGTTTAATCAGCTTCACTTCAATCTTAGTAATTATGTACAGATGACTCTTAAGCTTGATTTTTAATCTTAAAATGCTCTGTAATCTCATGTGGTGTGAAGAAAGTACTTGACTTTCTTACTACCACATAAAACAATTCCTTATATAAGTAAGTTACTTCTCTTATGTTCATACATCTATATTAGTAATCTGGTAGCTGAGTGTTATGACAGATTAAATCTTGCTTTAATCAGATTAACAGAGCCTTTAGAAATTGTCAGTAACTTCAATCTACACGCAAGAAAGCTTTCGGTAAGCAAAATTGGATACACGCTAGGCCAAAGGTCAAGGCTTGTTAACTATCGTGCTGAATCTGTAAAAATCCTTCATTGCTTCAGTGTGTGGATATTAGTGGCCAGTTCTTCAATAATTGATGTTACCAGCTATTGCAGGGTTTGCTAAATGGTTGGTAGATGACTGACAGCTGTCTGAGTCAGAATGAAAAGATTGATTGGGTTGATCATTAAAAACTTATTTATTCTAGAAAAATTTTCAGTAAAGAATACTCTTTCCTTTATAAAGTAATGATTGTTAACTCCCCATAAGTTTTATTATCATCAACTAAGAGAAGATTTCAAACAATCAGACCTTTATGAGTAAAAGTGTTTAATTCTATTGCAATATATTCTTTTTGTAGCCAGTTAGTGTCAATTATAAGAGTAATTGGCCCCAATGATAATTATAGATGTCTGAATGAGAAGAGTATTACTAGCAGGGATTCCTGGCATTGCTGGGGGGAGGGGTGACTTACACACTCCAGACGGGCTGGTGCACATTATGAATAGAATTCTCCTCCTAAAAAGCTTAAAAATCAATTGTTCTCAAAATTGACTAATCAATAGCCCGGACATTTAAATTAAGCATCCCTCAGTGTGTGAATGTTTGAATTTAGCCTTTTCCAGTGACAAGTGGTGGAAATTTAGCATTTTTCAGTGCCTGGGCATTGGATTTCAACAACTTACAGTACCCTGGCATTGGAAATTAACATACTTCTATACCAAGGCATTGGAATTTAAAATACTTTAAGGCCCAGTCAGGCCTGCATACACCTCAAGGCTGTCCAGGGCAGGTCTGGGCAGCTTTCAATGTGACCCATTGGTATTCAAATTCAATACAATTGGTTACAGGTTACATTTTCTTAAAAAGATTGATGGAAATTTTTTCTTCTATGAAAGCCCCACTCATTCAGTTTTATGTTATGTCAATAAATATCCAACAATAATGATATGTTGTCCTAAAAATCATGTTAAATATCTATTCTTATATCTTGTTAGATAATTGCGAGCCTCTGTCTTGTGGTTTTTCTCTCATACTCCAAACTGTAAGGTTGCTCTCAATACTCTAATTTTCAATAGTCAGTGTGTGCAAAAATATCATGTGGTGCAAATTCTTTTCCTGTAATAAAAGTATGTCTGCAAAGAATGTGGGTGCAAATGTAATCTTGACATTGTTTAAAGATAATTTTGGCACAGCCTGTACCTTACGTCCACTAAAATTGAATTGGTAATTTTTTTTTTGATACAATGGTTCCCAACTTCAGATCTATGGATCTCTGGGGGTCCACAAAGGTATTGCTGGGGTCTCTGAACTTTTTTGAGTAGGCAGACCTTTCAAAAGCCTTGGGTCTGTGGGAAAATTTATTGAAAATAAATTCAATTTTCAGTAATGAAAAGGTTGGGAACCATTGTTTTATGATATAAACAAGTTGACTGCATTCTATGAAGAAATATATTCAGTCAAAATTTTATTCTATACTTTAGACTACTTTGTTTAGATTGTTGTTCCATTATATTAAAAAGTATTTCTCATTCTTATCTAATGTTGAAAATTGATAACAATAAAACCCATCAATTCATAGAATAATATTATCAAATTTCCTGTAAATTGTATGATCAAAAATCATTCGACTCATTCATTACTACATTATTTCAGCCAATTAATCTTTTGTGGATGCATTAATTTTCTTTGTGTACTGGTTGCAAAATATGTGTGTGTGAGCATATGTGCACAGTTGAAAGGAGAGTACGGTCAGTGTGTATCCCTTGTGCCACTGTAATCATCATCATCATTCTTTAACAAGTCTAATACTTCAGCAAATTACAAAGGTGAAAAGTGGAAAGAAAAATCTAATCAGGAAGTGATTATGGGGATCCGATTTTTTTCGTTTACCTTGTTATAGAGTCACGGGGGTGTTGCTCTGATGTTGAGAGAATAGTGAAAATAGGATGAAACTTGTAAGATTTTGGCTGAGACTTTAGAGAATTAATAACGGAGATATTAAATGTGTGACCTGCAAGTCTTCTCATACCTCACTGATTTATACAGGTGAGAAACACTTCCGAAGGCAGGAAACTCAAATGGATATGAGTAAATGTATACACAGTTGGATGCATTGCTAAATGGCTGCAAGGGTGTTTGATTTTTTATTATACAAGTTTTGGACATTTTTTTTTTCTCCAGCTCTTGTTAATAACGATCCTGCTGACTGACACTTGCTTGTTAAGCACACACGCACACAAACACACACACACACACATTTATTAGTACTTTCTGTGAGGACATCAATGTCTATGTACTGTGTCTACACATATGCCTTGTTTCCAGAGCAGTTGTAAAAGTTTCAATAAACAACATTTTACAGGTATCCTCCACTTTAAGAAAGTTCACTAAACAACATTTTTTCACTTTTACAAAAAAAGGTAGGAAGCAAAAAGCGTTCAGCATTTATTTTGCATCAAGCATTATAGAGACAGTATACACTCCTTTTCTCTCTCTCTCTTTCATCCCAGTCTCCTGTACCTTCAACTCACCGTAACATACTATCATCACCATTTTTCACATTTGAATGAATGATAAGTGCTTCTTCACTTTTTACTGTGACGGCCTATAAAAGTTTTTTATAAGAACATCTTACTTTCAGATAATAAGAGAAAACCAGTGGAGAGATTCTGACCATTGAAATAAGTTTGCAGTCTGTCATAATTCCCTACTTCCTTTCATTCTCTTATTGTAACTGATCAAGACACAAACTAATATCCAGAAACATCCTCGCTTCCCTATAATACGCTTTGTCTGTCCATTGGTTGGTCATTTGGTTTGTCCCCATGTTTTTTCTGAGGTGTTTTAAGTCAGATTTTTTCAAAATTAGTAGAATGGTGTCCCTTGATAAGATGCTTCTTTCCTAGAAAGATCTTCTTCTCAGTATCATGAGATATGGCAATAATAGCATTTAAACTTTGCATTTTAGAATCGATTTTCTCAGCTACTTTGAGTCAGATTTACTAGTAACTTAGCAGAAAGGTATCCTCTGGTAAGATTCTTCCTATCTGAAATTATCTTCTTCTCAGGTCACATGTTCTGGCAATGATGACATTTAAAGAAGTTTTGGTTCTTTTTATTTCAATGTCTCTACGATAAAGAATAAAAACTCTGTAAGACTAAAACCACTGCCTTCATTTTACTATTAGTTGTAATTAGAGTTTAATTAATATCATGATGGCCATAATAATAATCACAAATCTCAGAATAATGAAAGTATAATTGTTATTATGACTCATTTACCTGTTATTAATTCACTAGAGTCTCAGCCAAAATCTTACTAGTTTTATCCTATTTTCACTATTCCCTCTAGATGAGAGCAAACCCCCCCCCCCGAGACATTACTATAATTTATATGAAAAAATTGGATTCCCTTAATTACCCATCTAATTTGATTTTTTTTCCCCACTTTTCACCTTCATAGTGTACTGCAAATAACTGAATAATAGGTGTGTAATTATAATTGGGACTAATTCACCCGTGCCTTCAAAAATTATGGTGTGTATACAATTTTAAAATGTAGATAATAGAGATTCATGATCTCCAGTTGATGCTAGACGGACTGAATGAAGAAAGCAAGAAAGTTAATCTCCACATGAACTTCAGTGAAACAAATGTCATGTACAACGACAAAGATACAACAATCAAGATCATAGACACAGAATTGGAGAAAGTAGACCACTACATACACCTCAGACAACGAATCTCCATGGAACCAGGGCCGATAAAATTTAAGAAGGGATGACAAACTTAATAAGTTTAGAAAGTACTGGCTCCATAACACCAATGGTAGAGAGGTCAGGCAGATCTTTGGGAAGGTGTATGTCCATTGACGGGCTCTAAAAGGCTGCTGCTGATGATGATGATGAGTTCATAGAATGACTCCAAACAGATTTTTTTAAAACCAGTGATGTCATGCATGAATAAGAGTTATCTAGACAAGAACCGACGACGAATTCACTCTCTCAATGACTTGTTTTGCTAAAGTTTGCAAATCCCATTTATAGGAACTACCAACAAAGCAGTTGAAAAGAGACACGTAGTTTTTGAATAAAATTATGTTGAGAAATGTATTCAGTTTAGTTTACCTTTTAGATTTTAATGAAGTCAGGGAGTTTGCCAAGCTAAAGTATTGATATCAGGACTAGTTTACCTGTGATTAATTCTAGTGAGTCACAGCAAAATATTCAGCATTTTCATTTTGTCATCAGAACATAGAATTCTAATAAAATGCAAAGTTATTTTATGCATATTTTAGCTCACTGACAATTGTTTTAAAATCCTATCTAGGTATTTTTGAAACTTTATGAACTTTTAATTTGAGAATTGAAAGCATTTTTTGGTGAGGCGGAATTCCCAAGGATTCGTCAAACCTCTCTATCATGTGCATTGTGGAGTCAGTATTTTCTGTACTTGTCGAATTCATTTAGCCATCTTATATTCTTCTGGCCTTGGTTTCACATTTGATCCTGGGGATCTATGTTGTGAGTCATAATGTCCAGCAATTGTCTGCCGTTCTCATGATATGACCAGCCTATTGCCATCTGAGTTTTTTGATGGATTCAATGTCTCAGACTCCCATTTTTCCCCAATATATTATGCTATCTTGTGATCTCTCCATGAAATTGAGCATGATTCTTTCATGTGCATGTTGCATGCTTCTCAGTTTGGAGATTAGCCTCTTGGTTAGGGTCCATGTTTCAACTCCATAGGTGACTATTAGGAGGGTGCATTGGTTGTATAGTCTTCTTTTTAGGACTAATGGGATTTTCTAAATCTTAAAGGTTGAGGTTGCTCTACCAACAGCTTGCTATCCTAGAGTGATTCCTTGCTTGATTTCTTCTCCTTTTGAGGATTTCATGGAGCTTTTTTATTTTGAAACAAAAAATGTGAATAATCAAATCCACAAAAATCAAGTCTACAAAATTTGAGGGACTACTGTACATTGTCATTTATTTATATTTCTCATGAACTTACTCATTCAAATGAAGTACAGTAGACAATCCATATACAGCAGACATTTTGCTCCCTAATGAAAGATTTTTTTTATTGTCACATTAGGTTATTTCTCCTTAAACCAGGTTTAAGTTTCCAAAGATTAAGAATTTGCATAAAGCCACAAAATTTTTATCATTTGTTTACCTTTGGCAACAAAGTTTGAAGAGGTAAATTTATTCACTCCTGTCTCTCTGTCCGTTCACACAATATCTCCGAAAGTTCTCAATGAATCACAATGACATCTTGTGGAAGGTTGGGCCATAGGCTAAGGAAAAATTGATCAAATATTTTGGCTGAACCAGGAATTTTTTTGATTCTGAGATGTTTTTTTTATATATTAAGACAATAGTCAAAAAAAAAAATTGCGGCTATATATGAGCTGATTTTCATCCAGTTTTTAGTTAGTGCATGGTATTGGCAGAGGTATATGCTCTCTGAGTGCTTTCTAGTTTGCTTAAAAATTTTGCAGAAAAACTCATTCTTATACAGTGTGAACCAATTCATAAGCGGCTAGAAAAAATTTTTCAAGGATTCATTTTGATATTCTTCATTAATTTGTTACCATCTCAATTGCTGTATCTTTTTCTTCTAAATGACTCAATCATGTCCACACTTGTTCAGATTTTTGTTGTACGTTCTGGGATTCACATCAATTTCTTCCTTTCATTGTGGAAAACTTGAAGTTCATTGTGAATAAATGAATAAATATATTCATGCATGAATACCTATGCCATCACCCTCAAATTTTAGTGTGTTAAAATCCTGAGTCAGGGTAAAGATAATGAATTCTACTTACATCTCCCAACTTCTACAGCAAGCGTTATAATATTCTTCTCCTATCAAAGTAGAATACTGGTTTTATGATAAAATAAACAAATTTTCCAGTTGTTATAGTTTGAAGTGGTGCTAGGTGGTTTAGCAGCTTACAGGAACTCTTGTTGCTTCGAAGTCTATCTAATGTGGAGCGAGAGTAAAGGTACTACTTACTTAGAGGTTGAAATTATGTAATGTTTCGAAGAATCATGAGAATTTTGATTATTTGTTCAAGTGTAATTGCTATTAAATTTGGAATGGAGTAAACAGCGTTGATCATAAATGAAGTGATCATCAGATCAACCCCGTTTACTCACTGCAGAAGGGAACCTGGCCTGAGTAAAAGTTGTGGGGTATAGGGCGACATCTGAGGTTTCAGTGGTTGGTCGATTTTTTACAGGGTGCTGTGACCCTCTCCATGCCAATCCATACTCCTTTACTTGGATTTAGGATTCCAAAAGAGGACTTTGTTTTGAATATTAAAAGGGACACTGGGATGTATGTGAGGTCCTCAGGAGAGTACTTTGAAGGAGACTTGAGTCACTATTGCCATAGGTAAGCTATTTTTTTTGTTAATATCAAATGGCTTCATACTTTCTAGCTAGGCCTTGTATACATGGCAATCTTTGAGATATGTAGTGAAAGCAATTTGGTTGACTTCTCTTCTGGGAAATGGCATTTGTGAACTCTCTGGATCTGCTTTGGGCATTGAATTTTGTTGGTTAGGAAGAACAGCTTTGTTTCTATTGTTTCAGCTGTTGCTTGAACCCAAGATCATTGTAAGGAACCCATCTTCCATCTTTGATGACCGACTGCTGTATATGTTCCCCTGTCTTGATTTGTCAGTTTCAAGATTCTTCTCAAAACATAGCATTTACTTGTACCTTATTTCCTAACTCAACATTCTCAGTATTCCTTATTGCTCTGAGCCAAATGTTTACGAAGTATAGATTCCACTGAGCCATAACTAATGTGTCCACTATCGGATGCACACTCCCTCTTTATCTTCTATCACTATTTTCTCCGTGGCCTCTGTGTTTTCTGTAGTTATTAATGCTGGAAACCTGCCAAAGTAGGCGTTATATTTGAGAGACTTTTTGCCATAACATAGACCTACTGTCCTTCATTCTTCATAGTAAAATATGATGGAAACTTGTTTATAACCAGTTGTATTTGATCTCTTCTTCAAATGTTTCTTGAGTGTTGAAAATTCTCCGATACCCCAATTCATAGTTTAGAATTTTCTCATTTCAAAAATATTTGAATACTCTTTAATGTATGTTTTCTTTGGGTAAAAAACAAAGGAGTGACAGAACAGAGATAAATATCAAAAGAGTGACACATATTATCGTAACAAATCAATTTGAAGTTCAAAAGAACAAAATGAATTGATGAACTCAGTTTCTGAAGTATACTATGCCAATCCAAAACCTTCAATAAGTCATTGGATTTCAGTTGTGCTTGTACTCTTGGTTAGGGCAGTTGTGATTGGGGCTCTCTGAATTCTCCCCTTGGAGGTGAATAACCCTAATCCTAATCCTAACCCAACCTTTACCCTTTATTATGTCATTCCTTTGAATGTGACCAGTTTTCTCTTATTAATCAATGCTTCCCACAACAGACCAGTTTAGTCACTGTTACTGGGTTTTGGTTCTGACATTTATGTCTCTATCCATCTAGACTTTGCCCAGCCCTAACCGTTCATAGTAGAAACTTTGAGTTTTGCATTCTTCCTCAAAGAATTTTTAAAAAATTTCTTTCTTGAAAAATTCCCACCCTAAATAGATTTTTATTGGAGGGTTCAATTTACAATGAAAATATATAACGAATCGGTCCCTAAGTTTATGTTTCTGTTTTTGGAAAAAAGAAAAGAAAGATTTTATTGTTCAAACCATAATGGTAGAATTTTCACCTAGGTAACTTAATTTTACGACTGTCGGTGCTAAATTTGTAAGGTTAAAAGCAGCAGTGATTCATTGTTTCTCTTGGTTGTCTTTAGTTTTCAATGATTATTTCTTGCTATGCACAAACTTTTGTACGTGGACTCAAATATTCAATATTATACTTCTAGTCTTGAATTGATCTGCATGTTTTTTGATACTTTTGATCTGAACGTATTAACTGTATGTGACTCACAGTTATATATGAGAAAAAAAGAAAAAATGAAATGATATTCTATTATATTGATTATGTTATTTCTTTTTTCTAGTACTTTATTGAATGATGTGAACATTTTTGTATGGTGCCCAGATACAACAGAAGTAAATAGACACCCTTTTTTTCAATTAAGAGTTTTTATTCAACAATCTAAACAATCATGAATATCATATTGATTAAACTTTGGACTTACCATGAGCAGATTCTCAATTTTTTGACTCTCTCAAGCACCAAATTTATCAGATTTGTTATTTTCTCTTGTGAAATATCTGATTTGGCTTAAAAGAAATACAATTTGAGGAGCCTCTATTCAAAACGTTCCAAAATGCAAAACTTTTAAAAAGCTGACATGATGTCACAAGTGGAAAATTCAACACTTGGCCTTACTTTAGTATGATTCAAAGACAAGACATGATTTCCAAGGGATTCAACTCATTCAACTACAGTAAAAACTTGGTCATCTTTAACTCTTTTGAGATGTAAAACTATAATATTTACATCATGAACAGTGGAAGACAAAACAAGTCCCAATCTAAACAAATTCTTGCCACCTTCAGACCTAATCATTAATCACTGTATTTATTGCTTATGTATCAAAAACATCAAAAAGGGCTGCAGATACCCTCTACAACTTACAGTGATAAGAAGAAGAGAATGTGTTTATGTTCATAGATAGCAAAGAAAGTCATGCAATTGGAGAAACTAGACAGAGATGTATCCTGTTATCATTTTCAAATGATTTTTGTTGTCTGACATGGAGTTCCATCTGCTATAAAGAGTATTCTGTTGTTTTTTTTGTCCAAACCAGTTAAAAACCTACTCTATAAATGGGATTTTTGGCTCGATGTCTTCTTCATATGGTTAGACTACGAATTAGAGATTTGGCTAACTTTACAGATATGAAGTAATAGCCCAGTTTAGTACTATACTCACATTTTAAATTGAAACCCTTGCTAAAAAATTTTGAAAAGTTTTGGATTTTGAAACCTATGCTAAAACATGTTCTTGGGTCCGAACAGTGGACCACATAAATGGAAAGAAATTTAGTGAATTAAAGAAAGATAATGATCAGTTAATATTTATCTCTATTGTTGAATGGATATTTATTTTTCTCATTTGTTAATTCCCTGATGCTCTAGAAGGAGGTTATCTACGCTCCAAATTGATCAACACATTGTAAAAAAAAATCTGCCTTGATTATTGTGTGCTACTGACAGTTGAAGCAGGATTCTTGGCTTGGAGATCCCTACACAGGCAGCAAAAATCTGTTACCCTCCTAGTAAACTTTGACAGTGTTCAATAAAAAAAAAAAAGTATATTCTCAAAGATGTTATGGATTTAGTATTATGCTTGTCCAACTAAATCCATTTAGATGGACAAGCATAATTATTTTTATCAAAATGGTTTTATTTTATGCAATTCATCTACAAAAGAATTATACAAGGAAGTCAATAGAATGTCTCAAGAATTTTGACAGTCCATGTTCGAGTAGAACTGAAAAAGTTCTTTATGTTCAGAATCAGCAGTTATAGAATGGCTTCTCTTTTAACACTTGAAAAAAAGATGATTCGTTCTACAAATACCAAGTTGACTCTGATATCATCATTATGTTGTCAAGAAGAGGTTCTTTTATGATTTCAAAGTCTACGTTAGTTAAAGACTTTCAGGTAGACTACTGGTACATTCCAGAGCTAGTTATGTGAATTTGAATATCCATGAAGGATGGTTGCAAAAACCAGTTATATCTGTATATATTTGACACTTCTGTACTCTGAAATATTACCATTATTGAAGGAATCGGGAGTAAAACTTGCATCCATTTGAGTGAAATTGAAGTTTTATTAGAAAATCTCTAGATTTTTATTTGGTTTAAGAATCATAAAATAAATAATAAAGAATTAAATTTCAAAAGTAGATGCAATTTTCTGTTCTATTAGATTTCTTTCATCAACAAAAAAAAAATATGCAAGGTACATCCCCCCCCCACACACACACACATATATATATATATATTGTGTGTAACATTTTTCAGTGAGCACACAGGTACTTCACTCTGATCATAGACAGAGAAAGAAGAAAACTTTGATCATATGCAGTGCACATAGGTATTCTGATCCTTAGCAAATCCTTCTACATGTGATTCCATTATTTTTTATGGGTACTATGCTAGCTTTATTATGATACATCAATGAATCTACATTTACCATTTTATAAGAGAAATTTTGTATCAGAATCCAAAGCTACAATCAATGGTGGTTGGAGTTGAGATTTACATACAAGTGTAATTATCTTGACAATTTTATTCACTTGCATCAATGAACTAACAGCTACATACAGTGGAACCGTTCTAAAATAGCTCCCCTTGTAGATAGTCGAAAATTTGCTTGGCTATTCTCATGAATATGTACATGGCTGGCAGATATCCTTTTCATAACAGAACCCCTCATATTTGATTGATATTAAGAAAGCCAAAGATATTCAAGTCAAGGGTTTACACTGGCTTCTGAAATTGTCAATCAGAAGAAAACTGTCCATGTTGCGCCTTCTATGTATAGTTAATTATATGTTTCATATGAAAATAAGAGTTTGCACAATGCAGTATATCACATTGTACATAGTTAGGTCGTTGTGGCATCAATAAGTCTTACAAGACTATGGATTCACACCTGGGAAGTCTTGCTTTCAGTCCATACAGAGCACAGTCCCGGGTAAGTTACCCATGCATTGATGTTGTCAAAGGGAAGAATAAAAGCCGATACGGCTTGGCACCATTGTTGTCAAAGCGAGACCAAAGATAAGATCAGACTGCCTTAGGAACTCCAGCTCCAGAGTTGTCTTTCTTCTAGACTGGTTGTCTCCCAAGGCAAGAGAGCCCTACTATTTCCCCCATAGCTGTGGATGTACATAAATAAATATGGCACATTACATAACCTCCCAGTGTAGAGCAATAGATAGCAAGTTTGTCTGAAAGGCTATCATTAGTGAGTTCAGTCCTTCCCTAGATACTCTACAATTGTGATTTTGTGTCAGAATAAGTTAACTAAATGGGCGATATTATTTGAACAAATTATACAAACATCAGATTTGGCTACAATTATTTTTTTTTTTCATCTGATGAAGCCTCACATCAAAGTCGGACCGAAATATCAGTAAAAATGAGAGAAAAAGTAATTGTTGCCAAATCTGATGTTTTTATAATTTTTTTATTTCATTCACTTGAAAAAGATATCATTTTAAGATAATGTGATAACATTTGCTAACTGCAAGAGTGACATGCTTAACCTTATGTCTGTCATTAAAATCAGATTTCTATGATGAATGAATTAACATCTCTCTCATAGTCTGTCTGCAATTTAAAACCCTATTAGCAGCAATCCTATGTAGCTTTTATTTATATTGTACTTTTGAATGATCAATATGTTACCATCAAATTGGCTGTATGTACTGTTTTATGATTGAACGATTGTCAATAATTCCATTCATACTATTTAAGTCAGTCTGAATGATTTGGGAAAAAAATTAATATGTCTAAGTGTATAGCAGTGCAAACTGAAAGATTTGAAGTCCTATATTTGGTGCTAGGTCAGTGATATTTGTTACCATGTAAGGAGGAGAGATCTTATTCAGTTTTCAATCTAGAATGAAATTTCTTCTTCCTAATCATGTCATAGAACTTGTAAAATTTAATTCACTCAGTAAAAAGATATCAACCTTTTCACAAATATTGAGCCTTTTTTGATAAATAGTACCTGTGGTGGCTAACCTTACTTGCTGAAGCAAACTGCATTGCAAAAAAATCAAAAAAACCCAGCACTGCAAGGCAGTAGCTTCTCTTGGCTGCCAGACCTCCAGTTGCAACTGTTCTAAATAGGTTTGCATCTTCCTTGAAGGCCTCACTGGCCACCTGAGGACCTGCAACAGACATGGAAAACCTTTCTAAATCTTCATTTTGAATCCAATCCATAGAATGACACCTTACAATATCTTAATCAGTGCTGGCTTTGTGGATACAGAGGCCATACAAAACTGGTATGCAGCTTCTTATTTTGTCCATCGAGAAAAGCCAAACTACAACATCATCTTTAACAATTCATATTTTGGAAGAATCTTTTGCTTATTTCCGATTGAAGCCACTCAAGGTCCGAGCCAACCCCATTGACTCCAATGATCGATGATGTTCCCCTGCTATCAGTCTTTTCTTCAGTAATGATATTCTCTTTATAGCCTAAAGATCCATATGCTTTTGCTGATCAACGTTATCTGGACTCTGTTATTTTATTCAGCAAGAAATGCACTATCAGCTTTGATGTTTTTGCTTCCCCCTCCATTTTGATTGGTGTTGTTTTCTGCTTATTATTAGGTGACATAGAGAAGTGGTATTTTCTGACTGTTCACATTTGCATCTTGCTGGATGGATGAATGCAGATCATTCAGAACACACACCATTTCATTTGGCAATAATGGGCCAATTGATGGAACAAACCATAAAGGACACATATTATGGTCTAAATCAATCTGTGAATGTTAATACTATCTCATTGCTCAAATACATTTTGTCCAAATCCTTTACTGAAGCTCATTCAAGTTATTATGCCTTCTCTCAAAAAGCGTCTGGAAATTGTTTAGTCTATAAATTCTGTTCGGGGATGGCAATGGGTGGTGGGGTACATGGGGGTACGGCGTATATCTACTTTTCAATTTCAAGATGTTCAGTGTCTACTAATGGAGACATTACCATGTATCTTGTTGCCAGAAAAGGCCTTACCATACACCCAGTTCCCAAAAACTATTCCCATCTCTGATTCTATTACTAGTGGGTTTCTTTAGGGTTGAAATAGGGTTCTATGCCAGTAAAAGCTAGGCTTTTGAATGATGAGTTTCTAAGCATACAAACTCTCCCACTTGGTGTTACATAATCTTCTCATCCTCATTTCTTCTTGTGAGATACTAGGCAAAGCTCTAGAAAAGTACCTGAGCCAACCTTGTGGCTTAGCTACATTTTTTTCCTAATCAGATAAATACCTGGATTTTGAATGCTCAAGGCAGGCTCCTCCACTTGGGGTTACATAATCTCCCTACCCTGAATTGTGTTGCTTTATTCCCTTAGTTATGAAGTTCAAAAACACATCTAAAGAACAATTTTATATGCTATGAGTAAAAAGACCAATTTCTATAAGTTCTCATATTCATATTTTCCTGCAACCAACATAGGTTTCTTCAGTTTTCAAATGGGTCTGGCTGGCTGTGTATGTACCCCATGTGCAGGCCACACCAATGGAACCACAGGACTGAAAATTTAAACATTGGTTTCTCATTATGCTGAGAAATATCATTCAATTCATTTTTTAAATTCACTTTTTTAAAAATTCCAATTTATTATGTAAGTTTATGCAAAATTGGTCCTTTAGCATATGTCTGGCATTGGAGACACTTTTTCGTTTTTAAATTCCAACTTTTTTCGCAATCACAGCCCAACCAAAGGCGAGAAAAGAAACTTATTCATTGATCACCATTTTTCTAATCTTTTAATTGATCACTCCAACATAGCATGCTGCCAAAAGACAGGACCAATTTAGCATGAGCTTATATTGTAAAAAACCTCGTTTGGGGGGCAAATTTTCAAAAAACCCCAAAATGTTTTTTTATACTTGTAATAAGAGGTAAATGTTTTAATTTTTAGCTATTTAGCTCCATTGGTGAAGCCTGTAAATGCAACATATGTATACATATGTAGCTATCCAGACTAACTTAGAGAATGAAGTAACCTATCATTATATTGTCAAAAGTAGCCTATTTGTATCTTAGAGAATTGATCTTCCAGTTGCCGAATATCAACTTTTCTTCCTTTTTTTTTCTTTTGTTTCTTGTAAAAGTTCAAACCAAACCTGGGTAGCACTAAGTAGGGGTATTATAAGCAGTTGCTTTTAATATATTTTCTCTCCTAGAAAATTTGATGAATCAAATTATTCCATGAGCTAGTAAATCATGTGGGTACTATACTTGGTCCTTCATGGCAGGGGGTATCGGGGTAACCTAGCATCTATTGTGTAGTGAACTACCAAGGGAGATGACGCGGCAGCTAATAGGTTAGATCCATGATTTTTGTGTCTGCAGTAAAGTCAAAAAGTAGCAGAGATGAAAAAGAAGAAAATGAAGTAGTTACAATTTAGCATCTTGTTTATTTCTCTTTCTCTCAACTTCAAGGTTCTATGGCTTATGAATAGTGTCAGAAAATACAACATGGTAGATGCAATGTACAAGGCAAGGAAAACTGATGCAGAAAGTGCTGCTGGGGTGAGAGAGAGAAAGTAGTGGACCTTTCCTCTCCAGGTGCAAGTAACGACTGCCTGCTCGCTTCTTGGCATACCCTGTTGACCGCAGGATGTGAACAGCCTTTTATGGGAACGGTCCTTTGATTCGGAGGTAGATAACATAGGTTGCGGGCTTAAGAAAGAGCTCAGCCCTAATTAATCCATGAAAATAAACAAAAGTTGTTTCCAGCGACAAACACCACATAAGGACAATCATTTTGCCCCAAAAGATTTGCAGGTCAGCAAAAACACTCATCGTTTTCTGAAGTACCCATCTTCATTGATATATGTTTGAAAAAACGCAGATTGTTCCCCGGCAACAGCAACCACTTGAGTTTTGTGGTCCATGAAAACATTCATCATTCCATAAGGATCTGTCATCGTTGACCACCCTGAATCCACGCAGTGCACACTCGCATTTTCCAACACATTGACCATCCCAGGGAAATTTGCAATAGTAATAAAAAGAAGAAAAAAAAATTGGCTATATCTGATTCTAAAAACAGATAAATAGATGTTTGCATTGTCTATCACCTCTCTTAGTCGCTTGGTAATACTGCCAGTCAGTCATTCATTCATATGTTTGTACCACCGAGGTTGTTGTTGATGTTTTGGTTAACACCCTTGGCCTTGGTAATGTGTAAGTAGGTATTTGTTTACTAGTCTTTCATAGAAATATACATGGAAGCGACCGCCAAAGATGCAGCTGCCATATTTATACTGATACCAAAACTCTGTATCAACTGGGGGCAGAAGGAGATAGCCAAAACATCAACATTGCTGGTGTCCTAATCTGAGATTTTAGAAATAACTGATGCAGCAAGTGATATGGTTTCAGAGAAAGCACCAGCCTTTGTTAGAGAGTTTAAGACCTGGTCATAACCCTTGATCCATTCTGTTTGGAATTCCCTCTTGATTATCTTTTATGTGACTATGTGACATACTTTCATTGTAACATGTTCAGCATCAATGCATTACAGGTATCGCAAGGATATTCCACGTTGGTCTCTATCACAATCCACTTCCAGCTTGCCAGGCATGCGGAAGCTCCACCAGAGCCCAGTTAACTATTCCTTTCTAGAACACATACCTTCTCTGTATTTTCAGCCTCTGACAGCCTGGACAATGGGTTGGACTTTCTCGTTTTTGCTATCTTCCCCATAGCTTGGATGGGGGGGGGGAGAAGAGATGGATTTGTGCCTTTCCAAAGGATATTGGCGCAAATTGAATGCAGATTGTCTCAGTTGGAGTTGGAGTTATGTGCTGCTAACTGCTTGGCCACTGGCACCTCAATTCATCTTTGTAATGACAGTGTTTAAACCTCAGATTTTGAAAAGCAGCAGTAATAATGTTCTGAATGTTAATTTTGAATATCTACTCTTCTATCTTGCTAAATAAATGCAAACGTCTGTCTGGTGGGTTTTCTCTCCCTCTCTCTCTCTCTCTTTCTCTCTCTCTCTCTTTCTTTTACAAATTATAGGTTTGCTATGCATCCTTCATCATCATCATCATCACCACCACCAACACCAACACCAATCTTTAACTAACCCAAGTTTTAAAGGTTTATGGCTCAAAAAGGCCATTCATTTTGTTCAAACCTGATATATCTCTTTGATCCTTGCAATAATCCATTATATGCCCACTAATGGCCAGATTTATTGCGGGGAGATCTTACTTTTTTTTGTTCAGGAGGGGTGCTCTTTTTTGGCAAAAATTCATATCTATCATAGCACTACTTCTCTAATGATTTTTTTTACACAGATTTTATTCTTTTACTATTCTTACTGTTTCAACTTTTTTTCTATTTTTTTTCCTTTTTTTGTACATGAAAATGATCAAATTACTTATCAGCAATCTATAGCACATAATCTATAAAGCTCGTACTGTTTTTAAAATCTGAAATTTCAAATAGAAATTTTATATCTAAATTATTAAAATTTAAAAGAAAAAATTCAAGTTTAAAATGTAAAACGTGTTTTCGATAAAAAAGAGATTTGGAAGAAAAAATATTTTGATGAAAACAGGTTCAATAAAAAGTAGTAGTACCCATGTTCATGAATAAATGCTTTTGAAACATGTTTTCTCTTTCATTTGATGGTTGTTACTAAATTACTGTATTTGATGGTGTATAAGACACGTCCTTATTTCAAGAAAGAACATTGGAAAAAACAAATTCCCCTGAATTCCTCTCGTTTATCACCCAGTTTTTTTTTTTTACCCCTGCAAGTTCTGGCTAATGTGGGCTGGATTACAATAGTCACATTTAAATTTTGAACCATGGGGGGGGGGACAAATCGGAGTTTTAAATGCCAGTAACTACAATAATAGGCAAGGCTAATATGTAAAAGCCCATAGTCGTGGTATGGTTTATAAAGCGAAAATGCTCCTTACCAAATGAAAAAACACTAAGGAAGAAAATCATCTCTTTCTCCTTGGCTTTTAATCTAATCTATTGACTTGTTGTGTGGGTGTGTTCTTTCTGTTCATTCCATTCATATATTTATCAAGGTGTTCCTAGTACAAAATCCGTCTGCTCTGAGAAAACCACATCTTGACTGTTAGCCTGGGCACTGAGCCAATATCATTATGTAAGGTTCATTTTTTACTCTAGAAGAGTTTTTTTTCTATATCTCTATTCTCTCCTTTCATTCATATCACAGCTGATTTGTCAAGCTATGCTGTGCACACTAATCATCATGCCGTCTCCTTCTTCATTTACGCCTAGGTTTTCCAACCCAGCAGGCCATTATTGGCCTTCTCACTATTAATGAATGTATTGTTCAAGAGCTCCATTAACTATCTCAAATATGTCTCTCCCTAATCATCAAAGGTGCCAAAATATTATCAGTAAATTTATTTTTTGCAGTGCAACAAAAAAATGATTAAATGAAAAGAAAAAAAAGAGAATTCAAACCCTCAGCATATTGCGGTACCACTAATGACCTGCCAACAGCATTCGATGCACAGTATGAGAGATGGGTTATGTATTTTACAGCAGTTATATTTTCTTCTGAACACATTTTCCTTATTCTTGGGCTGTGGCTTGCCAGTCATACTTTTATACAAAGCTGTTTTTAATTTGAAGTACCAACCTTGAATTAATTAGAGCAAATTTATATATACAGACACTGATCATTAATACAGGCATCCCTTGATAGAGAGTGATTTGCGGTATGATATGGGTGGGTTTTGAACCCTGACAATTTTGCTAATGTTATCACTCACTTGTCCAGTGACCCACAAATTAAAACAAAATTTCAACATAAGCCTTAAGATGTCTAAAATATGAATTTTTTTCAATTTGTAACCAAACAGCATACGTGTAAAGTACCATGAAATTATGATTTCTTTGATTTTGTGAACTTGTTTTGGCCCTTATAATTGACTTTTGATTATCTGTGGTTCAGTTATGATAGTTCTCTTATATGGGGACCTAAACAACCACAAGGGGACTATTACAACATTTGAATGTGGTGGCTGGCTGAAATATTTCTCAATTTCTTTTCCTTCCCTCTTCGAGCTTTAGGTAGGTTGAAGACTGAGCCTCCTTCGGTTGTGAAGATGGCAGTTCTCATGTTATCCAGACCCATAGTCAGAGCAATGATATTATTATTTTGCATATTCATTTAAAGGCCACCTTAAGTGGACATTAAACTTGATGTCAGATCACTTCCTATGTATGGAATTTATATCATAATTACACATTTGCAAATAAATAGATAAATAATTGAAACTACTCTATGATTAGCATCCAATATACCTAAAGTGGATTTATTTTCCCTGAGAAATCGGACTGGGAATAGCTTTTGGCATCCATTAAGATTGATGTCTAGTAACTTCCTTTTTAAAGAATTTATATTATGATTACATATTTGCGAGTGATTATATGTATGGGAGAAACTACTCTACAATTAGCTTTCAGAGTTATCTCCCTTGAGAAATTAGATCTTTATGATATTGATTATCATGGAATACGTACATGCAGATCCCAAATTATTATTATTAAGTTGCAAATTGGACTTGAAATTGCTTCATTTTCCAAATCAGAGCATTCTAATGGTATTGTGAAAACAAAAATATATGATGCACCAATTTTTGCCATGTTATGGTTACAAACATACAGAAATCACATCATCTTAATACGTACTAACAAAATATCTATCAAAAATGAACGGATTTTACATGTTTTGAATGTGTAAATTATAAAATCATACCTTTTATTATACCTGTCTCATTTATTTATTAGGATGAAATTAACATGCAAATATCTACGGGAGAGTTTTTTTCAAATGTTTGTAATCATTTGAAATCGTCATTTATAATTTCTTTATTTTAAAATATGATATTTTTGTGTCTAAGTCATTTAAAACAATGAAAACTAATCTTTATTACATTTCACAAAATAACTGTGTCAGTTTGATATCTGTCCTTGTTTCTCTGATTATTTTACATATACATTTCTTTTTCTTCATAATACTGATGCTTTGAACAAAATTAATCGATCCTAATTATGAAAAGAGCAGTAATAGTAGTAGTTTTGTTCTAGACACACAGATAGCTGTGTGCTTAGCGTATGTGAAGAGCTATATTTATGTTAGCAAGTATGTCTATTCTATTCTTCTCTTCCTGTTTGCTTTAGCATGATATAAACCAACACATCAACATCTGTACATACAAACAAAGAAAGTGACCACACATAATGGATACTATCTTTAGCTAAATTAAATCTCAATGTCATAAACTACTTGATACTGTTCCTAATTGACATGGTACACTCTAGTGATGGAAATAAAGTTTGCTAATGGCTCCGTGACGCCCATGATAGAGAAATGTGGCGGATCTTGGGTAAGGTCTATGTTCAACAATGGACGTTTAAAGACTGATGTTGATGATGAAAAATGAACGAAAAAATTCACCATACGTGAAAGTAAGTAACTTTGATTAGTAGTTATTTTCCTCTTTGTTCACATTAACAATTTTTATGTCAATTTAAGAGTTAAAACATATTATTTAGAAATAGTGGATATATTTACTACCTGAGTACAGGTTGTGAAGGAATGAAAAAAGAAAGGATACTAACAACTGATAGGAAGACAACAGTTTATTAGGAAATACTTTTCTATATAACCTGGGATCCAATCATAATGACCATATGACCAACTGGCACCTGGTTATATGATCACCAAATTAAGGAGGACCACCACTTTGAGGGCCATAATTCCATATGGACAACATTTAGGATTAACAATTCTTCCCCTACTTTTCTTTTTTTTCCTTTTCTCTTGTGTTGAGCAGTGTCCTCATTATAATAAGAAAGTCCTCTCACATTTTTCATCTGCAAAAGAAAATTGGAGTTTTATCAATTACACAGAGGATCCCTTAGGCTCTGTGATATAACCTGTGAACTGAGAAGCGTGCTCAATCTCATATGGAGAGATCGCAGGACAGCTCATATCAGGGAGAAAAGAGGAGTCTGAGACATCATAGAATCTACTAAAAAACTTAAATGGCAATTGGCTGGTCATGTTGCGAGAATGGCAGACAACCTATGGACATCACAACTCACAACATGGATCCCCAGAGATCACATGCAAAATCGAGGCCAGCAGAATACTAGATCGAGAGATGAACTAGACAAATTCAGAATATACTGGTTCCATGACAACCATGATAGAGAGATGTGGTGAATCCTGATGAAGGTCTATATCCAACGACGGATGATAAAAGACTGATGATGAAGTATCCAAGAGATCTTTGCAACCTCTTTTCTCTCAAGATAGCAATCTCCATGCAAAGTTTCTTAACCTAAATTTGTGTTGTTGAATGTATTGCATTTTAGAAACAGGAATCGTCTGTTCTGCAAATGATTTTCATATTATCAGTGATATCTTTTTACTGTAACAATTCCCAAAATAATTTTCTATAAAAAATACAAGCTTCAGCCATGTCAACCATGCTTAAGGTTTCCACTGCTAGAGTACTCTTGACAGCTCTTCAAATGCATTTAGATTGCCAAACAATGGACATATATTTATTAATTCCTCTTACCAAAAAGACTTTATAGCCTCCTTGCGATCCCCCATCTTTCAGATCGGAAAGAGAGACATCAATATGTATAACTATCTGCTTGGGGTTTCCGAAATCTGAAATATCTATCTGTGGTTTTTCCCTTTTTTTTGCTTTCTCAATTGTTCTATCAGCTTATTTTTTTACCATCTATATTTTCTTGTTTTAGTATGAAATGCAATAACATAGTAGTTCAGATCAGATCTTGTTTATGTGGCTAGCCAATTTAGTTGACCTATCAGCTGTTTAGTTTCCATATTTTCTGTCGGGAATATTGCATCTTCCAAACTTCTGCTCCCTCTACTGGGATATATTCCAGTTTCATTAAATACTCGTCACATCTGAGTTTAACATATTCCCCATTTTCTTTTATATATAATCAATTGTACTGAAACTCTGCAACATCTTCAGACTTTACTTTTTTCATATAAATTGATGGCAATGGCTTCTTTGCTTTATGTCATTTCTGTTTATGAAAGATTTTTTTATAGGAAGTCTCTACTTTTGGATGACATGGTAAATTGGTACAAATCTTACAAAATACTTATTTAATAAATTTATGAAGCCTGTTTATAACTGTGGACTGAAAGATTTCTGACTCTGCAAAGCTGAAGTCATCGACATGAGTAGCATTTAAACCATGAAGTTTGTTTCCACAAGTAACTGTTGCCTGATCATATTTTGAACCTACTGCCCCTAACTTCATTAATTTCCCTCAGAGTGTCAGGTATCAAGACATCAGTACACATTTTGAGAGTTTTCAAATATAACCTGGAAGCACATTGGCCTCTTGAAGAGCGTCTAAATAAACCAATCGGCCCAATTGCTTGCTCTGTAAAAATGCAGTTTTTATATCCATTGATTTGCTCATCTGTGAGATATCATTATTCCCAACATTATTTGTAGACCCTCTTTAGAACATGTGGAAGAAACATTTCTAATATTACAAGCGTCTTTGTCCTGAGAGCCTCTCATTACATGTCTAGCCTTACAAAATTGTTTGCCATTAGACATTTTATTTGTATGAATCCATCTTGTGGATATCTTGGGTTGGCCTCGGTCAGGTACTTGTGAATAAACTTTCAACCCAGTTTTGAAGTTCCTTTTTCTTTGCCTTGTCTAGGTCATCATTTGAATAGGAAAACATTACATTTTCCTCATCGAAAGAAGTGTGGTCAGCTCCTCTTGTTAGTTTGACCATGTTTGTCATTCTGATAATCCATGCTCAGAATCTAGCCTAAATGATTCATCTTGGTCTATAACCACATTCATTGAATATTTGTTTTTGCCTTTTGCTTTACCTACCCTGCTCAAACCATTCCATTTTCTCCAGTCTTGATCCTCGTCATATGATAGTTTGTCCTGGTTTGACAAGCTCAATTGTTTGAGGAATAGATTTTTTTTTTCGATGGTTCACCTCTTGCTCTCATAATTTGATGCTGTTCAACATTGTCATCTTCTGTTGGAGATTCCAGGTCATCATCCAAATCATTTTTTGTGATGAGGCAATCAAAGTTGATGTCCCTCGGCCTTTGGTACTGTTTAAACGATTTGTATATCATAAACACCAACTATTTTGAGTCCTGTAAAAAGAGCATATCCAATTTTTCATACAGTTTTTGTGACCATCATCAGCATTTAAGGAGTTGATATCCATTTCCTGTACAACCTCTCGGGCTTTCCTTTCGAGAGATAAGAAAATGGTAGGCACTCAAAATGTAAGTGCTAGGCTAGTGGTCATTTCCCAAACCTGCATTTCTTTTTTCCAAGAGTCATAACTTTCCATTTTTAGGAGAGGTAGAGCTAGCTATTTTGAAACCAGCGTGTATTTATTGATCGCTGTTCTGCAACCAGTGTGAAGGAATAAAAAAAAGGACACTAACAACCGATAGGAAGACAACCGTTTATTATGATCTACTTTTCTATATAATCTGGGATTAACTTGTAATTACAATATGGCTGACCGGCGCCTGGTCATATGATCACCAAATTAAGGAGCGCCACCAATGTAAGGACTATGTAAGGGCCATAACTCTGTATGAACAACATAAAGGATTAACACAGATATCTCCTTGCTTTCAGAATATTGCTTTATGCCACTTTTAAGAAGAAAACAAAAAGTAGAAATAGCGTTCAGTATTCGTTTTATGGCAAACTATTAAAGAAGCAATGCACATCGTTTCTTTAACTCATCAGTCTCCTATACTTCCGAACCCCAACCTCCTACAACTCAGCTTGACATACCATCATCACCATTTTTTGTAGTCTGAGAAGGCTCAAAAACTTTTCCCATATAAATTATTGGCAATTACTTCTTTGCATTGTGCCATTTCATTTTATGAAAGACTTTTTTTTTTTTGAATGCTCTACTTTTGGATAACATGGTATCCTGGTCCAAATCTTACAAGTTACCTATTGCTGGCAGGAAGATTTGTATGTAAAAGTGAGTTATGTTCCAGGAGTTTCATTTATCTGACATTATTGAAAGCTCTGATCATCTTATGACCCAGAGCTGTCACTTGAGACATTGCCAATAGTTATGCTACAAGAATTATAGAATTTTAATTGTGTCTCTAATTCTCTATATTCAATTATTACAGACTAAGTCATATAACAGGCTGGGAAATAAGATCTATAATATTACATTATTTATTCTTATCAATAGATGGAGATTCGCAACCCAATATTTCTCTAATTATAACTACTTTCTATTCTAAAATTCAGTCGTTTTTATTATATCTTTGACTCTGACCATCATTCTATGACTACTAGTAAGAGATGAACATAAAACCAACTGGGAATTGAGATGAAGGTAAAAAGTAGTCAAAATTATTAGGATATTGGATTACAATACTTCATCCAATGATAAGAGTAAATAATAAAAGTTGCTTTGTTATTGCACTTGTACCTTTCTAGATGGGGACATTCTGTTCCACAAAATGTCTTGTTAGATGAAAATTTGGCTAGTGAATAATTAAACCTATGGGATTTCAGTAATTTGGTCCAAATGAAAAGTATACAACCACTAAAACCATAATGATAACCTTGTAAATCATATATAATGTACCAATTACTTTTTAAACATATAAATAATGTAATAAATTCACCAAATGTCTGTCTGTCTGGAAATGAGTGCCTAGATACTATATACTCTTATTAAATGAAATTTTCGTTACGATTCCCTCACTTTGACAGGTACCACAGCACTATTAGTTCTCATATGAATCAACAAGCGTGGCACAGATAGTCGGAATAAAGAGTGGGTTTAAAAAGTGAAAAGTGGCTCCCACGAGCCATGTAAGCCTCCATGGGTGAGCGGTCATATCAGCCAGGCATAAATCACTCTTTCCTCTGGCATGAAGGATGTAAGTTCTGGTGACTCCGTTTTGATTTCCGATCGCGCTGTTTGCTTGTAGCCATAGGCCCGAGTCTTGTTCCTTCCAGCATTGAAATGTTGTGACCTTCCTAACTATCTTGGCATGCTGGAATTACCAAGATGGTTGCTAAGCTGCTGGTTTTTTGTCAGAGTAGCCTTCTCTTAGATAAACTGGTTTACATACTTAAGAGGGCTCCAGCTACCCTATTATTTTACCCATAGCTGGGGGCCAGGAAGTGGATTCAAGTCTTTCTCAAGGGTATTTGTGTGAAGTGATCTCTAATACCCCACCTGGGATTTGAACTCGGTTTGACGATTCCATTCTTTATGCTGTTGACAGTTGGACCACTCCACACCTTCTAAAAAAGAGAGAAAAATGAGGCGGGTTTACAAGCGTTATGATGCGTTTTATTTTCGAAAAATTGATTGAAAAATATTTGTGAAATTAACTTTTTGATCTCTGCTAATGCAGTCTGATCCTTTCTTTTTTCATGCTTATTCCCTGTTGATGAATGTTTTTCCAATTTTTTTATTTTGTCCAACTTGTAGCATTCCAGCTTATTTGGTGCATCACACAATTCTCAAAAACTGCATTTCAATTGGCTGAGGAAAATTAATTATGGTGACCTTTTTCTTCCTTTTATTCTTGTTTTTAATGAAGAATAAATGAATGAAAAAGCGAGAATTAGAAATCAAAAAAATGCAAAAATCAAAACTGACTTCTGATTAATTAGAAAGAGATGGAATATGGAACATTTCACTGCTGAATATTAATGTGACGTTTTCATGTTGCCCATTTCAGGGATTTGATTACAAATCAAGAAGCAACAAAAACATTTTGGCTGTAAACAACTGAATTTACACAAGCAATAGTGAACTTTTACAAAGTCATCTTGAGCGATAATCATTTTTTTTAATCACTGTGACATTTTTTCAAAAAAGTTTTATCTAATTAATTTTTTGAAATAATCCATTCCACTGTCCCTAAAGAGCGACTGTCACAGCCTCAGTAATTATTTATATGAAGTTATGATCAGCTTTTTCAAACGTGAATTATTTGCCTGTGTTGAAAGTTTGCAAAAGATGCAAATAAAAAGAATGCATGTTGAATTAGGCTTCGATTCTTTATTTTTATCCCAGATATCACACCTTTTTTAAAAAAAAATCTAAATCGAGGATGGGAGTAATGTTTTCATTCATTGGCTAATCATAAAATACATGTTGGAATCGGATCATGAAAAGCAGACTCTATCCAAGAAAATAAAAAAAAGGATAGCAGATTACACAGACGTATTGTGTTGTGTGGTTATTGTTACCCTCTAGGGTGCAAGTGCCACTGAACATGAAAAAGAGGCCATGCACGGAAAATAACACTTGTCAACAAAATGCTCACATAAAGCAAACCACGTGGCTTGGACACATGAAACAAAACATGCTGTGATGAAAACAAACCTCATTCTTTATTCCTCTGCATGGACAGAAAAGAATAAATCCTTGTTTTTGAAACACAAGATGGTGCTAGGGTGAACAAAAGATACAAAATGTATGAATGGCAAGTGAGGCAAAATACGTGGATTTGGGGCCTTTTGAAATTCCAGCATTATCTAATTGCACTAATTACCTTCCTCTATTTTAGATGTATCGTTAACTTATGGACATTTCTTACAATGTGCCATTGTCTACCATTGAATTCTGGGTATTTTTGGCTTGTTAGCTTAAGCTATCAAGGTTTGAAGATGAACCCAGATATTTTATTTTTTAAAAGAAATAGTGGAATATCTGTACCACACATAAATGAATCACCATAGCCTGCACATGTGCAAAAGCTAATCATATAAGGAATTGTCTAAAAAATGGATTTTTTATCAGGAAGTATCTAAACAATACCAGCAGAAGATTTAGGCATTGTTGGTTCAAAATGACTGTAGTTATCCAAAAAAACTCTTTTTTGGAAAAAAAAACAAAACGTTTTTAGATGGTGCTTAGTGGTGTACTCATGTAAATTTCAAGGTTGTAGCCCAAAAAGATGTGACCAGGAGTGCCAGGACCCCCCCCCTCCACACACACACACACACACACATATAGACTTCTAGACACAGATACTGAAAGAGTGATGAATCCGTGGCCAACTTGGCTGCTTGGGCGAGCAGTGTGCTGGGCTATAGTGATTTAAAACATTCTTCAAATAATCTACAATGTCTATATACTTATGTATTTCCATGTTTTTGTGCTTATACTATCTCTCTCTGCTCATGTATATATATACATGTGTGTGTGTGTTGAACTGCGACCTTTTCTTTGTCCTTAACTTCTGCTTGAATAGTCAGAATCTACATTTTGATCCTAAGCAGAGGGCTGGGGAGTGATCCCAAATGGAGCACACGGACACTCTGATCCTTGGCTGAAGTACTATTCCATATGTGTACTATGGTAGCATATATATGCACATAATATATATACATACTCACATGCACACACACATACACATATGTAAGTTTCCATCCCTATCCAAAAGTGGAGCATTAAAACCTTTTGTGAGCGGATACGGCTTAAAGTGAAGAAGCAATTGCTACTATTTCATATGGAAAAATTTTCCAGCATTCTCAAAACTGAAAAATAGAGATGATGGTACGTTAGGCTGAGCTATTTGAGGTTGGGTTGGTGTGAGGTACAAGGGACTGGGGTGTAGACAAAAGAGTGGCTTGAAGTGAACTTTAGAAAAGCGAGGGATACCGTTATGTATACCTGCACAAAAACAGAGAGGGAGATGTAGACTGATCGCAGTGTGCAATGTGATTTTTGTTCCTCAGCAGTGAGTGATATTTTTAATTGCTTATGTGGAAAAGTATAGAAAATGGCTATTATTCCTTTTAAACTTTGCGTCTGTTACAGGAATAATGATGTCCATACGTAATTGCTTTTCTCATCTATGTGATTGAAAATGTGCAAATTTGCCCACTATTTGAGATGAAATGGTTACTGGTTTTACAATAAACCACAGTAAAATTCCCAATGGATAGTACTACCGTATCGAGTTCTAATTATCAGTAATACTGTAAAGGATTTTGAGTACTGATTCATTTTTTAAAAGTTAATTTTAGGCAAATAAAAACTAAAAAAACTCATCCATCGGAATACTCTAAATACTTTTTAAAAAGTTATATATTTATATATATATATATATATATATATATATACACATTGAAATGAATCCTTTAATTTCTTTCAAAGAATAGAAAATTAGATAAAGTTAGAATCATTTGAGTTAGTGTCTTATTTTATAACATACTTTGAAGTTGCCTGATATTGGGCTTAGCATAATTCAATTTTTTTGTTAGTTTCTTCTTATTGAACTGCAAAAAATATTTATAAACTTCTGTTTGCAAGCATCATATTTGGATAGTACCCCTGAAGAAGGCCATAGAATGGATTGTCTGAAACGTTTTGTTAATAATTCAAACAAAAAGGAGTTCAATTGTCCAAAAGTATAAACTTTTCACCTTGTACAGAAGGAATCAAACTATTCACCAGCTTCGCATTAAAACATGTCTACTCAATTTTCATACTAAGTCGTCTAGAATTTTCAAAGCAAAGAATCATTGTATTAATCAGTAACCAAATAAAGTAAAATTCATTGTCAGAAAAGAAATGAAACTGACTGTAAACTTAGAATGATTTTCAATTGAATATGATGATAATGCATAATAAATACAAATTTCAAACTGCTCTGACAGAATAGGAATTTGCATTTTATATTTTACTTACCAATAGAACGCACCTAAAAAAACTTAACACACACATATATATATATATATGATAGATGAAGGCAAATTTATTTAAGTTACAGTATATTTAGTTATAGCAATGTTAACTTCCAATTTATCCCTTATCTCTATGCAAAGATTAATGAATTTCAAGTTTATTGAATGCATTATGCAAATGCTTTTGAGTTATAAAACTGATTGCATTTATTATCCTAACACAAAAGTTTTGTGTGTGTATGTGCACACATAAGTATGTGTGTGTGTGTGTGTGTGTATTTATTCAGAAATCCTCCATTGATAGGAATTTTGTTGAAGATCAAAAATGCGATTAAATTTTGAACTTTCTTGGTTTATGTACGACATGCCCGGATTCAGTGTCTGTGAGTATTGTCCTAATGTTTGAAATCTGGAACAAACTGCTGGCAATTACAAAGGACAAAAAACCATGGATGGTAGTTGTTTCCGTATGATGACCTAATGTACAAAGAGACATAGTGAAGTTCTTCACTGTGCAAAATGTTGATTGATACATCTCTGAATTTTTATTATTAATATTTCTATTATTATTCGGATCATCCTCATCTTGGTTGTTTTTCATACAGCGTTTCGGACGTTGTACTCTACGGCTTTCAGCAGGTATCATCTGGTAGGTGTGGGGAAGTAACAAACCAAACCCTTTATTTAACCGACGGGGGTATATTGACCGCACTCCCCTCTTAGCATTAGTAGTATTATTATTGTCTTACACTGGGATTGAACCTAGAACTATCAGATTACTTGCAGTAATTTTGTCTGATTCTGTAACCACATGAACACATAGTGTTGGAAATAATGGAAATAGTTGATTGATACATTCAAAATTTCAGTGCCCAAACTAAAGATCTTTGGGTTTTGGAATCTGAACCTCACTTCTTTCTGCTATTAATTTTGTATAGCATAAGTGTAATATTAACAAGTATTAGTAAAAATATCAGGTCATCCCAAGTGTAATGTCCGAATTTAGGAGTCAGAAAAAATACTAAAAAATTCATGGTTATCTAGAATTTATTCGTTGAAACAGGCTTTGTCATCATCAATAACCCCCTTCCAACAATTCATAATCTTCATAATACCGTTTTTGAGAAAGTCCTTGGGTTTGAAGGATAAGAGTGTAGAGAAGGTAGTTTCCACTTCTTCTATGTCTCTCACCTTTTGTTGGGCAGTGATCACTAAAAAAGTATGAATCTTCGAGAAAATAAACTTGAATGGGCAGTAACTCAAGATTAATTTAGCATAAACTCAAATTGCAAATCAAACCTCACCTCTAAAAGCCTACTTGAATGTATGATTAAAAAAAAACAAGAAAAAAATTTTCTAGATATAATAAGGGGTAAATGTAAAATTTTCTGCAGAGGTGAGACTTATACTTGGAGTACATATGTGCAAACATCCAGCCAGCCAGCCAGCTAGACCAACTTAAAAACCGGGGAAACTTATGTTGATAGTTTTGTTTGATGGTTTCTAATAAACAATAAGAGAATGAAGAGGGTCTGGAATTTTTCCCACCAAAGTTTTTTAATTTCGTCATATTTGATCTTTGCTACTTGGAGTTGTGCACTATCATGAAAGAACACCACACCTTCGCAATTGATTGAATTGGGCTTCTTTCACTTCAAAGCAGAGTTTAAATGCTTTAACTACTGACCATAAATATCAGCTTTAATCATAACATTGACTATTAGTAATACAAAGTGAACCACACTAATAAAATCCCATCAAAACTCTCCTTGGATTAAGGTCCGTTTTGGCTTGTGCTTTAATCTGCTGGCCTCCACTACGACATTATCTGTATTGCTAAGTATTCTTAAAGAATATCCATTTTTTTCATCATCAGTCATTTATCTGCCTCAACATGGCAATATGCATTTGCAAAATTGGAGAGAAGATGTCCACTTTTGCTTACATTCAGAATAACCATTTTAAGACCTACTTATACATAAAGGCTGTTGGTATATAGATGGATCAGTCTGTTATAAATCAAACACTTTCCATCCATCTTCTTCCTTGTGTTTTTTATCAAAAGTTTTTTTTTCTGGTTCTAGTGAGATAAATGAATGTAAAACAACTCTGAAAGTCACTTTGTACAGACTGTTATTTCTCTAATTGTATGACTGAACAAGACAGCTTCATCAAAAAGAACAGTTGTCATATATCTAAATTTAACTAAAAAACGTCTGGCTTGATTGGCCCCAAAGCACTGAAGCTCAACCGCCAAATAGTTTCCAAAGCCAACCGACGTCATGATGAAGCGTGCAAGACCATCTGGCTCTTCCAGCGTGTGTCAATGGCAGTCGTCCATGGCAACACGTTCTCCATAGTGGCAGCGGAGCGGACAGGGTTGACCATTAAAAAGGAAGAAAATAAATAAAATAAAGATGATTTTAGATAGGTTTGAATTTTTCTGGGTACTAAACGGGTATTCAGTAGGAGGAGAGTGATTCTGTTCCTTGGTCGAACTTTGGGGTGGGAGGGTCAGGAAGCAATATTTCTGCTCTGTTATTTCATTGAATTCTTACTCTTCGCTCTGTAGTTAACTCGCTTGTATTTTTGACAGAAGAAACGTATTGATTGATGGAATTCAGATCCAGGAAAGAATTCATGCTACTTGGTGTGACTGGCCTATTGGTTTATAGCATCTTGTAGAGAATTGGCTAATCGAGTTCAAACCCTAGCTATGACAGTTTGCACTCACTTCAAACTAATGCCTGTGGGAAGGGCATGGATCAACTCCTCTTTCATCACATATTGGTAAATCGCAGGACAGTTGGAGCCCTTCAGCCCTGTAAGATTGTCTATCCTGGGCATCGTGCTTGCATTCAAAAACCAAAATTGCTGCAAAAACAATGAGAAATGGGGACGAAATGGTTGCCTCACATGTGACGAGAAACAGGAGCAGTTGTGAAAGAAAGTGTGAAAAAAATCACCATGTGATGATTTCTAAATCAACATTTCTTTCTTCAATTTCAAAACTGCAGGTTACCCTTTTCATTTTTTTTTCCTCAGCCAGACTCATTGGATGTAGGACAAAATTTACCATAAGCAGAAACTTGTAGCAAATAAGTATGGTTCTCTAAGATACTCTCACAAAATTAAATACAGGTCATGTAAGCTCTAACAGGAATCGTAAGATCTGCGTACCTTGCTCCCATCATACCACTTGGGACATAGCAAGCAAATCCTTGGTTTAAAGGACGGGACAGGTCACACCCATGTCATAGCATAGCCCCTCGGACTATTCAACATGGAGGCCTTGCTGGCACCTGAGAGCTGACAAGTTGTGGATTACCCTCCCAAATCTTCCTATGTAAAGCCAAGCTATGATAACTATATTCACTCAGAAGACAAGCACATACACATAGGGAAATGATCAATGTTGAAAAGTAAAATAACAGATCTGGTTAGTCACTCAATACAAAATAGAAAATTGTCTCTTGTTAGTAGGCTGTGTTAGGGATGATCAATTAAAAAGATTGGCAAAAGGGGTGATCAGTGAATAAATCACTTCTCTCGATCATTAAAAAGGTCATAATTTTCAAATGAACTGGTGTGATTCTGCTGGACACATGCTAAAGGGTTTATTCAGCATAAACTTAGATCATAACTTGATCATCCCTAACTAAAAAACTTTTAAGGGAGGGAGGTGGAATCCTAAAAAAAAACAAAAAAAAAAAATGTTTTTCCTAGACATAATAAGAAAGAGATGTTTGAATTTTCAGCCCTCTACCTCCATTGGTATGACCTGTACACATGATACATACTTACATACATACATACATTCCTTTTGTAGAAAGCCAACTTGATAGACTTATTCGAAAACTGAAGAAACCTATGATAACAGTCTTAGTTGACAGTTTCTAAAAATTGACAAATTCATAAAGATTTGTAAATGAAAAAAAAAAGAATAAATATACTTTAGGGCCAAAGTAAAAAAATGTCGAAAATTGAGTAAGATACGAGATATTCAGGAATACAGTTAATCGAAAATGATTGGCAGGATACACAAGTCAAAACTTGGACAGACAGCAAAAATTACTTCCTTTTTTTATGTTCCGAAAGATAACAATTTTTTCTTCCCTTTTTGTGGCAATGTTTTGAATACTAATTTGAGCTTTGGGTGAGTCGAACACTTGAATGGTAATATTTTGAAATGTGGATTTTGCAAGGAAGTTAAATGATATTTAATGGAAAAGTATAAAAGTATAAAGGTGATCTTTTCTTTAGGGCATTGCAGGAAAGTTGCCTGATCAAAATCCTGATTCTAGGAATGAATTTCCAATAACATCTTGAAATAGAATTGCCGCAGTGATAGTAAACACTTGGTTATTTCACTTTTCTGTAGATGAAAAGAAAAAAAAAAATCTCTTCTAAAATTAGCAGGAATAAGTATAAAAAAGTTAAAAATCGATATAATGTAAACTCTCATAACGACGCTTGCTCCAACGGCAATATTTAATGACACATGTATTGTAAGCAAGAAAGTTGGCCTTCACATGAACTTCAGCAAAACATGTACAACAATCATGTCGGAAATAAACACACAACGATCAGAATTGAAAACGCATAACTGGAGAAATTTGATCTCTACATTACCTAGGGCAACAAATCTCTGTGAAATCCCCAATTGAAGAAGAAAATATGCAAAGAATCACTTTAGGATAGCAAGTCTTCGGTAGAGCAAATTTAACTTTTGATAACCAGAAAATCCCATTCGTCCTAAAAAGAAGAGTATATAACAAATGCATTCTCCCAATAGTCACTTATGGTGCTGAAACATGGAACCTAACCAAGTGACTGACCTGCAAACCCAAGAACCATGCAACATGCACGTGGAAGAATCATGCTCAACATCACATGGAGAGATCACAAGAAAGCACAGTATAGTGAGGAAAAAAACGGAGTCCGAGACATCATTGAATCAATTAGAAAACTCAAATGGTCATATTGTAAGAATGGCAGACAACCAATGGACATCAGGAATCACAACAGGGATCCCCAGAGATCACATGCAAAATCAAGGCGAGCAGAATACAAGATTGAGAGACAAACTTGACTTATTCAGAAGGTATTGGCTCCACGACATTCATGATAGAGATGTGCGGCAAATCCTGGGGAAGGTCTATGTCCAACGATGGACATTAAAAGACTGATGATGATGATAAATTGTATCAGCATGTTCATTCTTATATTTTCACAGTACCATTGTCAGATATTAGTTTGCAGTAACAGCACATGAAGATTTCAGTGCTTTACTTTAAAAACTACAATGGGTAAACCCATAAAATGATTCAAACTAAATTGCTCCTATTAACTTAAAAAAAGAATTTCATTCCTTAATTTTTGCACTCAACTTTAGCCTGTTAGAGATATTCTTTAAAAATTTACTATGTTCGAACAATTAATTTGATACCACCATATATATCGTCAGCTTAATTACTTTTTGGTCTACTCATTTTTATTTGCAGATCTGTAACTTGTATATAGGACATTAGACTGCGAAAGGGTAATAAAGAGTAATTTTTGTCTGAACTTTTTGGTTTCTCATTATCAATACACTTCATATAAAATCCACCTGTTATAATGGCCAATTTGTAATGAAGGTACACTTAGGTCTGCAAGGGTACTGTAATAATGGGAGTCTACTGTATTATATCTGAGAAATACTTCTAAGTACACACTAAACACAAGAAGGTTTAATTTCTTTTTTTTTTCCCTCTACCTTATGTTGAGCAGAATTTCAGTAACATCTTGTAGAAAGGTGGGTCATGAGCTAAGGAATAATCAATAAAATTTTGGAGCAGATCAAGGAACTTTTTTGTGAAATAAGACAATTTTTTGACTATTCGGATGTAATAACGCGCCAATGATGTCATCAGGTTGACATTAACATAAATAAATATGATAAACTGCATTATAGTTCATTTTTCCATTTTAAAAAAATCTAATGATAACATTTTACTAGATGAAGGCTTATTCTTTATTTTCCAGGTCAATGCTATTTACTCACGGCTGGAAGGTAATCAGCCTGTAATCAGCCTGTGCAAAAATTTGCGATGAAAAGTAACTAATGAAATCAAGATTGAGGGTATAGAAATAATAATGCATTATTTCTGTTTTTTGAACTATTGATGATATGTTTCTGATGAATAATTATTACAAACTTTTGTTACTGCAATGTCTGGGTTCTGACGGTCGATTGTTCAGTTTTTAGTGACAATGGCGTTTAGGGAGGTATATGCTCACTGAATGCTTTTTAATTTATACCCAATCTTATTACGCTGTTCTCCTAATTGTCTCACTCTGATTTACAAAAAAACATGATGATTAGATCTGATGATTATGATTCCTTTTATTCTTTGTACTATGTCATCATCATCTGCCTTATAGCGTCCGTTGTTGATGTACATCTTCCCGAAGATTTGCCAGACCTCTCTATCATAAACATTGTGGAGCCGGTACTTTCTGAATTCATCTAGCTCGTCACGCCATCTTACGTTCTGTTGGCTTCAATTTTGCATATGATCTCTGGCGTTGTGAGTCGTATGTTCCGAAATAGTTCTTTTCTTTGCATATTTTCCTCTTGATTTTTGGCAACATTTATTAAAGGTTATGTTTATGTGTCCTAGCGATCTCTTCGTATTATTATGTTTAAACATAATTGATAATCTGAAAGAAAATAACATGTGCTGTCTTAAAGTGAATAGATCAAAGGTATATAATAATTGAGATCTTAAATCTTGCATCTGCTATGTTTACATATCATAGCAGCTGATATCAACCATGGGTAGAAATTCAAAATCATTTAAAGAAACCCCTAAAAAGAGAAATGATACGAGATCTTGTTTCTTCTTCAAAAACTAGATTTACAACTTCTAAGCATCAGATGTTGACACGAGCAGTTGATGAATTGGTTGAAGCAGTTACAAACACTATCAATAGAATAATAATGATAGGTCTGGTTAGTCTCTTAATAAAAACTGTCATGTGATCAACGTCTTTCAGCAACGTACTAGGTTGGGGGTGATCAGTTGAAGAATAGGAAAAAGCAGGGATCAACGAATAAGTTATTTCTCTCACCTTTTGTTGAGTGGTGAAAAATATAACTCAATGGATATCTTGAAATTAGGCTATTTGTAAATAATTTCCAAAGATTGTATTATATGTTAAGAAAAAATTAATGTAAATTAGGCAGCTATGTAAAATTGATATATTTCAGAAGTGTTTTCAACGGAAAATTTTGTTGTTTTAGCAAAAATAAGTATATAATGAAGGACATATCAATTTTGGATATGATATTTCTGCAGCAAGAATTTTTTTCCAATGGTTCAGACCAGTCATTCTCAATCTATTTTTGGTCATGACCCCTTTGAGAGCTCTCCTCATGTTTTTGAAGTCATCGAATGCAGCAGCGAATGATATTTTATATTCTACTGTTTTCTCTTCAAGTTAGTTTACCGAGTGGAGATTGTCTATGGTTGAGTAACTTCTTCAAAAGCCAGCCTGTTCCCATTGTTGGATTTTATCTAGTGTTTTGGTGATGCAGTTGAGAATGTTTATTGGTTTGTAGTTGTTTAGATATTCCTGATTCCCTTTTTTTAACAGTATTATGATTGCCGTGTTTCCATATTTTAGGATTTTATACTGTTAGAAGCATAAGTTGAATAGTGGGCTAGTTATGACTTTACCAGCTTTTTTTAAGTAGCTCAGTCGCAGTGTTATCTGGTCTGGCTACCTTTCCTTTTTTTTGATTGTTCTTTGGCTTGCTCCACCTCCCATAAAGTAATTTCTGGGTAGCCTCTGAACTGGTCCATATACTTTGTTTACTATTCTCTGTCTCTTGTTTAGAGGAATAGAGGTTTTTGAAGAATTTCTGGGTGAGTTTGACATTAGGATCAAGTTTCATTCATTTTGTTCCAGAGATCACTTATCATTCTCCAAAGTTGCCAAATAATCTCGATACCAATGATTTTAAAACTGTTTTGGCAGCAACACTGAACACAGATTTTTGAGGGCCTGGCAACTCCCAGTGCTGAATAATAATTCATTTTTGTTATCTTACCTTTTTGTCAAACTAACCCTTGGCCCTTGGGAGCTTACACGGCTATACCCATCATCAGAGCTGGGTTAGCCTATACCCTATCTAGAGGGACCAGAACATGGAAGTGGGGGGTCTATGTATAAATAGCAATATAAAATTGCATCACTATCACCGCAGGAAAAAGATCAATCAGGAATGGAATAATTACTAATATATTTAGCACGTGAATAAAAAATATCATTTTATTGGTAAATATACTCCTTTTTAGTTTTTTCTAACAGACGCCTGATTTTAACATCTGTAAATAACTGTTATTACTATCTTTATACTTTATTAGCACTGGGATTCACTATCAAAGGGATTTGCACTTGATAGAAATGGTAAAATTCTGACCCTAGAAACTCTATCATCTACACATTAGGATTGTCATTTTGAATCTTTGCACACCAACTGCTCCAACATATATATAATGTGCCTAATTGAAAATAGATTTATGTGTTCTTTAGAAGCAAATCCTATTGTGGATTCAGAATATTAATGCTTTTCTCCAGAGTACATCTGTTGACATCAGCATTTCTGAATCATGGTTTTCATTGCTTGAAAGTTTTGTTGCTAAGCCTCATGATAAATATAATGAATTGGAGGATGAAGTTAAGAATCTTTTGGAAGATACTCAACAAATATGTCTCAAAATCATGCAAAATTGAAGAAGACGACTTCATGATGACGATTTTGCTGAATCAGATGCAGATCTTCAAGGTGCAGAACAATTCTGCGTACAGAGTTTTTTGTCATCATTGACAAATTTCTAGCAAGTTTAACTTTCTGTCAGCATGCCTATCAACAAATATCTCATGATTTTGCATTTATTGTAAAGGAGAATGATGCTTCACAACTGAAAGTTGATGAGTCTAACATGCGGAAAAATACATCAATGAATTGGAACCAGACCATGAATATGAGTTGGTGAATTTTTCAGAATTCATGACCCATTTCAAGTTGGATCATGATTCTCAGGTCCTAGTGAAATACTTGAGGAATGATACAGTTGTCAAGTCAGCATTTGCGAATGTTTCAACTGCTTTGCAACTATATTTACATTGCCAATCACAGTCTGTGAAGGCAAATGTTAATTTTCAAAACTATCATTGATCAAAATACGGATTCCATTCAAAAATGGCCTAGAAATGATTTTATATTTTAGTTATGATGCCAACTGAAAATAATGTCACATCCTCAATGAAATTTGAAACCATTATTGAATGGTGATCTCACTATGAGTCCAATAAAAATTTTTGTTTTAAATATTTGTGTACATCTTATCATCATGCTTATGTTTCAATATGAATTTCCCTCTCAATAAACTAATTTTACTATGTTTATATTTCAATATAAACTTACATTTCCGGTCGCATATCATTTTTATATGATGGACCCTAAAATTATGGATAATGTAGGGCCCATTGTGGTCTCACTGTGGCCCTACCTATTATGCTCAATAGATTTTACAAGTACGTGACTAATTGCTTTTGAGAAAGTCTTTCATTGCTTTAGTTTGACTTTTTTTTTTTTTCAAATCTCACTAACTCTCACCAAACTTCAGGTATATTATCCGCCAGTCATAGTTCGGGACAGTTTTTGAGCAACAGATGTGACAAAACTTTTTGATAAGCATTCTTAAGAATCATATATTAGCATAAAATTGAATGTATCACTCAAGCCTGATTGACTTTTGAAGAAGTGTTTGATTCTTGTAACAGCTGTACTTAGTTTGTCTTTAACTGTCAGATCCATTCCCAAATTTACATACATCACTATTTAGTTAGGTTAAAGAACATTTCTATCAGAAGTTCATCTACTTTGTATTCATAGATTTGAAGAGCTCTACTGCAGTTTATTGACTATATCGGTTACTAGTATCAGTTTCTGGAATCAGCCTGTTTTGAATTTTTCACTTGATTTTTTCTTTGGGTAAAAGATAATTATTTATCACGCTATCAAGGCTACAATATTATCATCGAAGCATGGGCTATTGATTCCTATTGACGCCTAAACACAGTCAATATCACAGATTTTACTAACACAGATCTCATCCATTGTGCTTCCTTTGGTTTTAGAATCTAGCAGCAAAGATATTAGTCTTTACACTGTGCTGCTTTAATCTTTAACCAGTAAACTCAACTTATGTCTCTTTAAATCTGTTAAGCTGCTCAGTGAACGGCAGCAGTATCTTCTACACAAAAAATCCAAACAATTTTCTTGTGATTTTGTATATTAACATAGACAGTGAGAAAAATGACTTATATATTTTGCACAGGGAGGAATATTTGAATGAAGACGACTCTCACTGTTACTGTGATATTACCTCCTGTCACTTCTGTTTGGCTGAGAGCCAGGATGTATGAATGGTCAGCAGTTGAGTGACATCAATATCGTTCGATTTGATAAGTTGAAGTCGTTGTGCGTGACAAATATTGGAAGACAGGTGTTACGGTCCAAAGAAACAGAAGTTTTTATTACAGTATCTGTTGGATACAAATATGTTCATGGGAAATGAGTGATGCCCAGTCCATGCAGAGAACAATTCATTACAACCTTTCCCACATCATAACATTTGGTGGCTAAAAAATGTTGCATATATCACAAATAGTTTAAGAATAGAAATTCAATCATTTTCTACTTTGGATTATAATCAAAGTCAATATACTGTATTTATTTGCTTCTAATGTAAGGAATTAAGCTTTGGCAGAGCAAGCTCAACCTTCAAAAACAAGAAGATCCCATTTGTCTTAAAAAGAAGAGTATACAACCAATGCATCTTCCCGTTAGTCACCTATGGAGCTGAAACATAGAACCTAATCAAGAGAATGACCCGCAAACTGAGAAGCATGCAAAGTGCACTTTATATTCTTCTGGTCTTGGTTGCATCTGTGATCTCTGAGGATCCGTGTTGTGAGTCCTGACATTCATCGGCTGTCTACCTTTCTTGCAACATGACCAACCCATTGCCAGTGGAGTTTTCTGGTAGATTCTATGATGTCTCGGACTCCCACTTTCCCTGATATATTGTGCTGTCTTGTGATCTTACCGTGTGAGGTTGAGCATGATTCTCTCATGTGCACGTTGCATGCTTCTCATTCTGCAGATCAGTCTCTTGGTTAAGTTCCATGTTTCAGCTCCGTAAGTAACTACTTACATATGAGATCACATTGTACTCGAGTAAATATGGTTCTTCCATTATTTACCTATTATTAATTGAATATGTTTTGCTAATCATTTTGTCATTGTCATCATTTTTTCAAGACTGTGATTAAATGATCTACCATCAGGATTGCATGATGCAATGAAATACTTGACATTTCTTTTGCTCTCTCTTCTTAAAATCAGTCACATTGAAACCTTAGTTTCTGAAATGAGGAATCTTTATTATCCAGTGATTTACTCAAACTAGTGTCCTCAACTTGGTTGTTATAATCACAACGTTTCAGCTGTTATACCGTCAGGTCCTCTTCAGCTGCTTGACTGTAGCAACCAAAATAATGATACTGGTTTGAATAGGTCAGTGTATAATAATCTTGGTTTCTTGTCGACCACTTCTATAGACTAGTAGTGAATCTTACCTAAAACAGACCATAACGGCCATGATAGTAATCATAAGCCTTGGTACTATCATGATTCACTTGGATTTTTTTTTAGTTTTTCTTATGTTCATCCTTATTTTTACATTTATTTAAAACCGTTGGATCTTTTTTTGACTTGATGATAATCTTCAGTGCTTTTACCTCTTTCCTGAGTGAATTCAATAAATACCAGCCAGGTTTTGTATATTTGGCACTGTTGATCAGCGGAAAGGAAGTTCTGGCATTTATAACTAATTGAAATTTGAAGATAAAAGATGAAAAGCAAATGGAGTTCGTTGTTTGCTTTATAGCCTTTGCCAAGATTTCTTTTTTTCTCCACAAACTCTGCCTTTCTGCCATTTCTCACTTTCTCTCTCTCTCTCTCTCTCTCTCCCATCTCTTTGTTAACATCTTTTAGGTCAAGATCTTTATCAACTGACAGGCACATGCAATCCAACTGTGTGTTTTTAAGTTTGTGTATATGTATGTCAACTCTTCTCTCCAGCTTCCCCATCTGACTATATATATGTGTGTGTGTGTGTGTAAGCTAACTCCCTATTTCCAGTCTCACCTTTTGGCTGTGTGCGTGTGTATATATGTGTGTATGCGCAGGCAAACTCCCCAGCTAACTGGGTTTGTTTGTTTGTGTTTGTATTTCTTCCCAACCCCGGCCTCCCCAGTTTATCCCTTCTCTCTCAACATCTTCTGATATTTGAAGTAAACATTTATAAACATTTAGATTACCCCACAGTAATTCCTATACAATATTAGTGAGAATTTGAAAAAAAAAAAGGTGTTTTTCCTAGAAGGTACCATGCAACTTTACTGAATGATATGTTGTACTCTGAAAACCTATCATATCTGCCGGACTATGAGATGAATATTTCGGAAGAGAATTTTGAGTATCGCTCATTCCAATTCATCCGAGCCTGATAACTATCTATATCTAGTTTCAGTAGATTGTCACCTAGTCATAATACCTGAGCCTTCAATGCAGTGTGATATTTGCATCGTTTTAAAAAAGATAACTAAGTTTCCATCTTATATACAACTGTGTACAGTAATCTAATCTGTTTTCTTTACCGATTAACTTTTTTTTTGGCAAATATAGATCACTCTTCAGCGATTCTTTATCCTTTGATTTTTTAAAAGAAATGTGTTTTCCCAGGATACATCATGTAGCTTTACTGAATGGTACCTCAAAGTACTGAGAAGACCTGGCTTTCATTTACTTCAAAGTCGGCAGAATTCACTATTTTTTTTTTTTTCAATCTGCTTCTCTGCAGGGACAGGGCAAAGTTTTCACGCACCCTGAATGAAATTTGTGTGAGGGTTTCTCATGTCCTAGGCAAGACTTGGTATTTGCTCCCTCGGTTTTAATTACTAATGACAATTTTTTTTAAAGTTTGGAATACTTCACTAGGACCTTTGTGCCCTAGGCAATCACCTAGGTTCATCTAATGGACGGGCTTCTCTGATCATTCAGCACTTGTGTGCCAGAAGCCTTATTGTCAGTAATTACGTTGCAGTTTGACCCTCTAAGTTACTTCTGGACCACCTAAGGTGTAATTCCATGTAACACCCTATAGATTAAATAGTGCTAGAGCAATTGGTTGCTGGTCAATTGGTTGTGAGGTAAATTAGTTGATAGGACAATTTGTCTCCGGTCTCTGCTATGATTTGTTTAAATTTGTTGGTTTGAACAATACTAACTGAACATGATAATACTAATTTAGCATTTGTGAATTTTGTCCCCGCATGTTATATCCATTCAAGAATTCTACTCATCAACATAATTTTAAATTATGATATTCCGATATCTAATGTATTAAACTTTGAGTTTTTATTTAATTTTAATTTAATGTTTTAATTTCTTGAAAATAACTACACATAATCTTGAATTTTAACATTTTGTTATCTAATATATCAAACTGTAGTTTTAGTTTTCTCATTTTGAACACCTTAATTACCGATGAACTGACCTCATGACAAATTGACTGGTGGACGAACTCACCAGTGATCGATTAGATATATAAACACCTACACTAATCAAATTGGTCCGAGTTAATGATAATTTAGTCAATCACACAGAATAAAATCTCAAGGCCAATCTTCGATATCACTGACTCTTGAGTAGATGCAGCTTATTTGTGAGGTTATCAAAAATCTCTATTCTTTGATATTGTTGTGGATAAATTTTCTCTGCTCAGATGAAATTCTTTCAGTGTGTTATGAGTACCGTTTTTGTCTGTAATTCATTAAAAGAAAGTTAATATGATGTATCATGTGACTAGTGCCCCTGTTACTCCTTTTAAATTGTGAATCCTGGACTCTTGAGTAAGATTGTAATAGAGAACATCATCCACTTATCTCTTACATCAGTGGTTCCCAATCTTTTGCAGAGCCCACCACCCTTAGTGTGTAAGGATTTTTCACAGCATTTTAAGTAAGAAAATACAGAAAAACTGTATTTACTTTGCATGATTAGTAAACTAATCACATGAAGAAAATGCAGTTACTTTCTTACTTGGTACCTGTCTCCTATGATTTGTTTACATTGATTGGTTCAAACAATATTCACATGTTGATAATACTAATTTAGCATTAGTGAATTTAGACCCCAAATGTTATCTCCATTCAAGAATCCTATCCATCAACATAATTTTGAATTATCATATTTTGATATCTAATGTATTAGGTAAAAAAAATTGTATGAAGACAAGGATTACGACCTGAAAAGAATTCTAGATTCAAGTAAAATATTTAATTTATACCATTACCTTACTTATATCAAACAGAATTATCTTTATTTAAACTCTTGACATGACAGCTTGATCACACGATCATTCAGTAGATTCAATCTTATATAATGCCGTGAAGAAACTGCGATTAATTGTCTGCAACTACAATGTTCAACACAGTTCTAGAACAATCCATACTAAGCGCCATCTAGTGTTACAGCGGTAAAGTTCAGCACTAGATGGATGGAGTGAATCGTGATGTGCCAGTCAAATGTCACTTCCTGTCATCGTGATCATGCATCAGCACATTGAATTACGATTGCCTGGTACTATTGAAATTTTTAAATATCTCACGGTGCTGCTGGGAGCTAACTGTGGCACCCCAGGGAGCCAGGGCGCACATTTTGAGAATCACTGACTTACAATGCAGAAGGCGAAAGAAAAGTCTTACCTAATTGTAAATGTTATAACAGAAGCTAATTTGTACGTGCAGATTGAGATACAAGTTAGAACTTGTGCAGTACTAGACTTGACAATTACTTCTAGAATACAAGAATGTTGATGAGACGGAATTTTTGTTAAATTATGCGGACAGAATATTTGTTCTGGTCATTTGTGATAATTAAACTAAGCAGTTTTATACATAGGAAACCATTTATTGCAATCACTTTAGGACTGGGTCTTTTAAATAATGATAACTGGTTGATAACAGCTAAGGATTTTAAAATATTAGCAATTTACATTTGTTATGAATTTATTGTTATGTTATTAAGGGTTATAATGCTGTTTTGATAATTATATTAGCAATATTCATAGGGATGATATACTGTGGTAGTTATTATAATAGAAGAATATTACTAGCACTACTATTGGTACTTTGATACTACTCAGAAAAGTATTGATAATGCCTAACAATTTTGAATATCATTTTCAAAGCTCTTGGAAAACAACTTTGTTTTTTTGACTGATGTGATCAAAAGCTCACCTGCAATGAAGAAGTTTATGACTGTACATATTTGGATTTTTTTTCTTTCCAGCAAAAACAAGAAAAAACTTTAGAACAAAATTTTGTAAATCTTTTCTCAAAAATTTGTGAGAGTAGCTTCCCTTTATTGATGAAAAAGAGTGTGAATAATCAAATACGCAAATTGGAGGTGGTACTGAGCTGAATTTGTTCTATGTTGTCAAGGCTGAGTTGCTAGACTATGATCACTCTAACCCTGTCAACATGTTAGGGGTAATAGTAAACCATGATAATAATATCAGCAATGATGATCATAATAATCCATCAATATTCTTGTAGATGTTCTTGCAATCGCTTCTATATAAGCATTATCAATCATCAATAATTTTTCAACAAGTATTTCTTTCATTAGAAACCGTCAACATAGGTTTTGTCAGTTTTTGAGTTGGTCTGACTAGTTGCCTCAGTATATATCCTGTGTACAGTATGCACCAATGTAGCAAAAGGGCTGAAAATTTAAACATTTATCTGTTATAATATCAAAAAAAGTTTATTTTTGCTTTCTGAAAATTCTCCCTAACCCAAAAAGGTTTTTAGTTAGGGGATTCAATGTGTAATGAAAGTTTATGCTAAATTGATGTCCTATAACTTCTTTCATTTTTTTGAAAATTTGGAATTCTTTAGTGATCACTGTTCAACAAAAGGAGAGTGAAGTAAAACTTATTCTTTGATCACCCCCAACACAGTATACTGCCAAGAAAAATTAATGTGACGATTCCTATTGATTGACAAACCAGATCTTTTATTACTAATTTTCCAACAAGTATTTCCTTCATCTTAATTTCAGTTGCTCTTCATTGAATCTCTCAAACCATCTGTATGTAGATGAAGATGGCAACATATCAGACAGCCATGCAAGATAGTTAATGGCTGTATGTTTATATCTAAATAACTACAACACTGGCCGAATTCGTAAGGCAATTATAACATTAAGACAGGCTTCGTGATGAAAAAAGGATGTAGGTTAGAGTCTTGCTGGAGATTTATTCCTTATTTCTGATCCATCATACTTACTAATGGCCATAGAGTGACGTTCTAAAATTTGCAATAAGAAGCAACTGAAATTATGATGAGAAAAAAATACGAGCTGAAGAATGATAAACACTAGAAAAAAAATTACATTACTATTGTACATTAATAGAAGATCATGCTTTATATCACATGGGGAGATCACAAGACAGCACAGTATATTATAGAAAAAACTGGAATCAAAGATGTCATAAAATCCATTAGAAAACCTAAATGGCAATGAATAACCATGTTGCCAGAACGTCTGACAACCACTGGACGTCACAACTCACTATGTGAATCCTCAGAGATCATATGTGAAACTGTGGCCGGCCAGACTAGAAAAATAGTGTGATGGTTTAGACAAGTTGAGTAAGTATTGGCTCCCTGATCTCTGTCCGATAACGATGTTAAAAGGCGGCTGCTGATATTGGCATCAGCTTGTTAGTTTCTCTTTTAAAGAGAGATAATTTTAAAGTTGATCATCATAAAACTAGTAAACATTCAGAGAATGTGTACTTTGACTGATGCCATTGTCATTTAAAACTGAAGAATCAGATTACAGATCCCAGACTATGCTGTGATAAAACATGTAATATCTATTCATCAGAGACACATCAATATTTTGAAAAACAATTTCCATCATGAGAGTGTCACCATGATGATGCCATTGCTGTATTCTAAGAAGGCGATAAATTGTTCTATATTGCAATATTAACAAAATCAAAGAATCTTTGCTGGTTCATCTCCAAAATTTAATTGGTTGTTCCTTGGTCCATGATTCATTCTTCTACAAAATGTCATTGTAATTCATTGAGGAATTTTGAAGGTATTATATGGACAAACAAACAGACAGACCAACATGGATGAATATACAACCTCAGTCCAAACTTTGTTGGTGGGGGTAATAACCAAGTAGCACTGCACATGTACAAAAATATGTAGGATAGAATTTTCTTTTCCTCATGATCAAAGCAAGAAACTACAGAAACAATATTTGAGAAAACATATTAAAAAAAACCCTCTGGTAATTGTATGGAATTAGTAAGATTAAACATTATGTTGATATTTTGCAAGGGAGATGATCAAAATAGATGCTATACATGATCAGATGCTTCAATCGTCAGACCATTCAAGAGCAAATTTTTAAATTGGCCATTTTGAATGGCTGAAAGTGGTTAGTTTTTTCACCCATGATCAAATAACATTACTTTTGATTTAAAAAATATTGTTTATGTCAGAGCTAATACGGCATGTATTTAATGTTAGTAAATAGGAATGAGGTTAGGATTAGTAGGTAGGTTTGGAGCTTGGGTTAGTTGGTAGGTTTTGGGTTAGGGTTACTGTTTCTAATTTCCATATAATCTATCAGTGTCGGAACAGGTACATTTGATATCTAGCCACTTTTAGCTATTAAAAATGGATTAATCCAAAATGATGTCAGAATCTTATAAATGATCTACTCTTGGATTGGCATAATGTTTAATCATACCTATCCCAAACAATTACTAAACTTCCTTTTGAACAGGATTCTGGATGACTGGAACACTTTGCTTGAAGCAACAATTAGTGCACCCTCTCTGGGTATTTCCATTGCAAAGTAGTAACTTGGAAATCATTGACAATGGTTCAGTGTTAGTGTGGTCAGAGTATACAAATCAAAATTGAAATCCAAGTTCGATGTGTACAAGCCAATTCTGAAAGAAGTTCATCAACCAATCTGAAATAAATCATTTTTTAAAAAATTCTGCCCTCTAAGTGACTGAAATAATTATTAATTCCTTTCAAAAAACGAAAATTTTTTCAGTATACTTTAGAACTGAAAAGAAAAAAATCAGAGATTGGTATGAAATTCTTCTACATTTGTGTGCTTTCATCGCAAGATTCTTACTTTTTACGGGTACTTTTTCCATAAATATCCTTAAAGAGTTTCAAGGACAGAAAAAATTAGAAAGGCCAAAGATATAATTAGAGATATTGATTACATTTTGATTTTTGTTTCTTTTCTTTTATAAATCATTATCATCTTTTTTTTATGTAAAGTAATTAGTAATTTGTTCAGGCTAGTTAAATCTCCATTGATGTTTCAATTGGTTTCTCTCAACATTGATTGGTCCCAACTTTTATACATACTTGTTATACATTGCAATGAATTGACGAGCCAGAAATGATACAAATGAAAATATGATTGTACATCTAAAGATTATATATATATATATATATATATATATATATATATAAAATTCTGTTATTCACCATTGACAACTTCTTTTTTCCCTTGTGCCATTTTACAATGCATTCCTATTGCAAAATGGTTTACAATTCATTTTTGTCTACTTCTATAATAACTCTTGTGATAGACTGAGGTAAAAATCATCAACCAAACCTGCCTTTGCTAAAGTGTATTGACTATTACTTATGATATGGTTGGACTCTTTCCCTCATCTATGTTTTCATTTGTTCATAACATTGCGGCTGTGAACAAAATGGCCCTTTCAAGGTCTTGCTAGTTCTAGAATGTGTAATCACTTTTAGAATGCATGCTCGATTAGACTGGTCACGTCGCATTCATTTTCTGTATATCCAGGTTGTGTTTTAAATGTCAAGTTGTTTCCTTTAAAATAGACTATCCGTTTGCTTTTTTTGAAAGTCCCTTATGATAAGAAATTTCCAGATGCTATTGATATTGATGTTTAGTTGACTGCTTGGTTCCTTCAGGTGTTGTTTTTTCTTTGAGTTAGGCTGGCTGTATATCTATGTGTTCATGTACAGGTTATATCAATGGAGTTAGAAGGCTGAAAATGTAATACTCCTTATTACATCTGCATTTTTTTCCCCAAATTCCTGCATATAGGTTTTTGAAGAGTGGGGAGTCAATTTGCAATGCAAGTTTATGCTGTATTGCTCTCTAGTTTGTGTCTGGTAGCATTCACACTTGTTTTCTTTATTTAGACTTTTTTAATGATCACTGCCCAACAAAAGGTGAGAGAAGCCCTTTTTCCAATAATTTGATTGATCACCTCTTGCTCTGCATGCTGCCAAAAGATGTTACAATTTCTCTTGAGCGACTAACCAGACTTTTTTCTATGTAAAGTGATTAGTAATTTGTTCAGTTAAATTGGTTTCAATTGGTTTCTCTCGACATTGATTGATCCAAACTTTTATTTGTACTTGTGCATTGCAATGAATTCATCAGTCAGAACTAATACAAATGAAAATATATACTTATATGTCTATATACATGTATACATATATATGTATAAATATATATATATGTATAATGACTGACTACTTGTATGACAAACTCTATAGAAAGGAAAGGTGGTGGTTTTTGATCAACACTGCTAGCATGCCATATTGATGTAACTGTTTTGTTTTTAAAATCTCCGAAACAGTCATATGGTAAACAACTGATGATCCCAACAAGAGACAATTCATATATTGTATCATAATAACAAAGTATATGTGAAACAGGATAAAAACACTTGAGAAAATTACATAAATTGCATTGACAGACATTGGGAAATAAGTGACTGAAGTGACAGAAGAGTTTGGAAAAATTTTTTCAATGTTTAGTGTCCAAAGCTATAAATCTTTCTCGACTATATATATATATATATAATACCCCTATTTAGCTTCAATTCCTCATACCTGACAACCTCTTTTCAAGATATTATTGCTATTGTAAAATGATGTATTATGCATTTTATCTATTTTTATAATAATCTATGTGACAAACTATATATTCTGTTTATAACATTTTTCCAGGGAGATAACTATCAAATGCTCATTATTGATTAGCCTCCCTAGATTATTGATTGATTTTTTTTTTGCAAATGCATAATAAAATCTGGGTTCTTTCTGGTAGAAAATGCAAAGCAACATAATGTTTATGATATTTTTCAAATCGAGTAACAATCCCCGTTGAGCTGGATATTGGATAAAACAGAAAAAATCTGAGTTAGTGGCCGGGAAAGTTCATAACATGGTATCATGATTGGTCCACTTCAAAATTACTACTACAATAACTTCTCCAAATTTACTTACTAAACAAACTTATAATTGTTTATGGATTTGTAGAGAAGTCAGTTCTTGATTAATTAGACCTGAACAAACTAACCTTGTTATTTGCTAACTGAATCCATGAAACATATGTTTTATGTAGTTTTATGATGAATCATGTTCAGTGTACAGTATATATTAGCAACTTTCATTGACTTTTGGCAAAAAGCAATGTGTGTTAATTTGTCTCATTTGTAATTTACTAATTTTATCATGATAATCTTTGTGTTATTAATAAAAGAAAGATTGTGGAAAATTGTTTTTTCTGGTGACAGATTTATCAACTATGGCAGAATTGATAACATTTTTGTCAAAAAATGTAAATACGGCCTTAATCTGCAAAGAACTACTCTGTCAGTTCACCAAAGTATTTTTAAAATTTTTTTACGTCTAACCTCATGGTATTTTGTTGCAGTTATCACTAAAATTGAACTGTCAAAGAAGATATTGAATTTTTACAATATGTTTTTAAAGAGCATAATAATAGTATGTGAGAGTCACTAGTGTATATACTTTCCAATATTGTAATCATATACATTAAACCCCCACCATTGGTTTACTCAGTCAATCAGCCAAAACCTTCCCCCCCAGCTAGTCCATTTTAGGTTCACTGTGCAGCAAAATTGTTCAAATACTTCCGTTGCTTTTTGATGGCATTGGTAAACTTGTAGTAAAATGATATGCATTGCATTTTCATGATAAAATAATTTGCAATGCATTTATATTATACGCATAATAGCCCTATTCTGTAAGTAACACTTTCCTGAAATTTTGAAAAATGAAAAAAAGAATTCCTTTGAAATGAGAGTGTGAGTGGAAGAAGTTTCGGGAAAGAAGTGAAAAACAACACCGATTTTATCATGGTAAGAATTTCCATTTCCTTCTGCAATATAAACTCATTTTGCCATATCAGTGAATGTTCTTGATGATTTGAGTTTTTATATTTGTTATTGAATGTTTTTTTTTGTTTTGGCTGTGGTACCTGAGCACAAATATACAGATAATTACTGTGTACTAGTGACCCTAATTTTTGTGTAAAAAGTTAGCAACAGGTTAATAAGTCCTTGGCAGTTTTCTTAGCCATTCACACCGACTCAAATTTACTCTGTGGTCGATCATAAAGGAAACTGCCAAGAATGCTGTGATGAGGTAGAGTGGGTATCAAAAAACCGCATAACTGAGGTGGGCTGAGGTGTGAAATATTGAAAGGGTGGACAAAAGGATGTGGATGGGTGGGTGGAATGTCTGTCCGTGAAAAATGCAGAGGTTTGTTTTCTTTCGATGCCCAAGAACGGCTTTAATTAGTTGTTTGGATTGCAGTTCCAGTGCTTTGCCCTTAGTTGACTCTAGCTGATTCCTCTTGCAGATTCCCTCCAGAATAATTTTGGAGAGGCCCGTACAAGTAAAGGTTTGAAATTTTGTCAGCCAGTTCAGTTGACAAGTCAAAAAGTTGTGAAGAAATGATTATTTGGATCAGGCCTTAGTTTTCAATGGTGTCAAATATGTTTAGTTTATAAATTGGATATATACCTGAGTATATAAGTGAAGAAGTTTTGTTATGATATGACTTTTAGTCTATCAAACAATTTTTAACAATTGATATTTTTTATAAATGAAAATCTGCTTTTTACTAAAGGTATAACACCAATTTTCTGGCACCATTGTGTGTTATCCATCATGGATCCCATGATAATGCAATAATATATCTGACCCACTAATTATGTTCCTCTTCTATTTATGGACTTTTAGAAACTCGAAAAGAACAAATATCAAATATAAATTAAAGAGTTAAATGCAATGCATAACTGAAACAGATATAAGTATATCAATTAAACAAATACTGTACTATTGCCCTGAGTGAAGGAGGTGTTGGATGACCAGGGAGATAGGTGATATACCAGTACTCTCTCTATGTCTCTGTCTCTCTCAGAAGGTCAACTCACCATTAAGCAGTAGTCGCTAAGCTAGTTTTACACCCCATTACTATTGTTGTAAGTTCGATCCTCATTAGGTGCCCAATACTTTTGGCCTTGTACCAGACTAAACTTACTAAATATCAAACACTGGTGCATCTTTTCTAATCTGTATAGTTTTTATTTGATGAAGTATTGTTACACATTAGTCTCAAACTCCAGTCCAAACCTGGAGTTGACTTTGCTTATCAACCATAGTACAAACTACAAGAACAATCCTTATCGAATTTAGGAGAGTTAAAGTAAACATTCCCATACTGTGATTTGAAATCATGACCAACTAATTGATTGTCATGTTTCTTACCTTATGAGCTAAATTGGCAAGTCTTACATATTTACCAAATTTTATGTTTAACATTTCTCTACCCTGAATTGAAATTTTTTACGTTTGTAGTAACTGGCTCCTTACTGACTGAGCCAAACTAATAAGTCTCAAATACCTACAAAATTTATCATACAGATATGCAAGGGCTTATGTCATTCTAATTAAGGTATTTATACTAAAAAATTTTTTTTAATAGTTCTTCTATTTATCATATATACAATACAAAAGTTGCAGTAATCATCTTCACTAAGAATAGAAGTAGGAATGGAGTTTTTATAGAACATATAAAATTGTAGCATTTCTTGTCAGTTATGGCTATTCAGTCAAAAATGAAAAATCTTCAATAATGATACAAATAATACTACTGAAGTGATCTAACTTCACTTATATGTTATATAAGACTACAATGAATATTCAATATTGAATGACTCTGCAGATATTTCATGATCAAAAATGACAATCCGGGGGCCAAATCAACAAATTTTAAAATCCATCAATATTTTTTTGTTGTAGAGTATTGGCAACAAGGTTAAATCATATATCAAAAAAACCATCTAGATGAAGAAGAAAATTGTTGCCAGTTTTTTTTTTAAATTTATAAGTGGCCATTCTAAAATTCAGAGAGGATGACTATGAATGTATATTTACCACTACAACACAATATAGCTGCATACACTCTGAATACCTTTATAATAATTCGCTCAATCGATATACAAGAACAAAGCACATTGTAAAATAAGAACAATACTATTTTTTTATTAATGTAATTTGCTCAAAGTTTGCAATAAACTGTCGCTAAAGCAAATTTCCATCGTTTCCAGCAATGTCTTCAATTTTGTCTAACTCTGTTACCTCTGTATTACAGCAATCACCACAAGCCGTTACATGTTTGAGACTATTCATGTATATGCATGCATGAGAATTTTATGAAAAACTTTGCCATTTCATTGTATGAATTAAATTGTCTGGTTCAGGAACCTCATCCATCATGGTTGGTTTTGATTCGTTTTCCATCCATAGCACAATGGGTCTATTTCCAATTCCATCAATGTCTTTCAGTAAATAATCTGCTGGTCAACATACCAGGTGTGGTGCACAACTGCACACTCTCTGGTGGGTGCTTCTTGGGTAGCAACTTGGTTGATGACGCAGCCATCATCATGAAGCTTGCAAACCTCAAACTTGAAAGTGAACCATCAAGCTCTCCTCTATATATCAGAAGGGTGATTCTAATCCCTGCAGTTTTCTGTAACTACAACCAACCACTCTTGACATAATGAATGTGGCCAGTTGCAGCAAGAAGGGTAAGCATCTTTCATAGAGCACTCATATGCATTTTCCAAACTCTGGTCCTTTCTGCTCAGATGAAATATCAATGTATATGCAGCAATAAGTTAGCCATAGTTCTGTCATTCTTGAGGTTGAAGAGAGCTTTTAGTTAGTTGATAGATTTTATTGGATAATCCACACACTCAAGAGACCTTTTTACAAGATCTTAAAAATGGAGTACAACTTTAGTGTGCAAGTAATGATATCAGATAACTGAGTATGTGATCTTTTCAATTTACAATCGTGATTTTTTATATTCACAATCGTGATTTTTTATATTCACAATCAAGGTAACCATTTTATTGACATTTACTATTGGAATAGCTATTTTATAGCCATTTACAATTGGTCTTAGTCATTTTATAGCCAATTGAAAAGCTGTTTCAATTAACCACTATGAAATTCTTTCTCTACATCAAGCTTTATGGCCAATCATTCTGAATTCTGAACAAAGACAATACAGTTTTGAAATCGTCTATTTTTGTTGATATGCCATTCTTTACTTTTGTACCTATGAAAAATATTCCCCAGTGGATCATGTCTTGTTTTTTTCTGCTATTCTATATAAAAATTGTACTTTGTTCGATACCAAATTTGTAAATGATGTATTAATTCCTGGTTTGACCATTTTTTGGTGAAATTTGACTGAACTGCTAGTTTTCACCTTCATTGTAATATTTAGTTGTTTTTATACAACATTCAATTTAATTCACTTCTCACCAAAGGCTGACTCTTTATTTCTGATTGTGCTATTATTTGTTGCCATAGAAACAATGACCCATATTGAGAATTATATGAAAACAACAGAAAATTAAGATGGAGGCATAAAAAACTATTCAAATTTTAGGAAAATAAGTATTTCTCATACTTAGCTAATTGGCTAAGTGTCTTACACTCTTATGATGTTGTGAGTTAAAAGTAGAATAATCAATGAAATTCAAGTCAAGTCATACGCTTTTTTGTAACTATAATTTGAATATCTTGAAGTATATGATTCACATACATTCATTTAGTTTGTTTTTTCCGAGTTGAATGTTTGTGGGTTGACTTTTTTGTTGATTCATTCTGTCTCAACTTATGGCAAGTACACATCAATCTCTTGTCGAGTTTTTTCACTTCTTATCAAACTGTTTGTATTAATGAAGTTGTTAGAAACTATCAACAGCATTATCAATAGAGGTTTCTTTAGTGCTTATGCTGATCTGGTTGGCTGGTTTGCTTGGTATGTATGCATGAGACCTACAGGCTTCACCAATGAAGCTAAAGGGCTGAAAATTTAAACTTTTACTCCTTGATATGTTTAGAGAAAACTTTTTCTAATCCCCCCTCCCTTTGTTGGGGGGGTTCAATTCACAATATAAGTTGATGCTAAATTTGTCGCTTGTTTTTTGAAAATTCAAGCATTTTAGTCATCAACTAAAGATGAGAGACATTGCTTATTAATTGATCAGCCCTTATTCAAATTTTCTGATTGATCGCCATGCTGCCAAAAGATGTTGATCACAAGACAGTTTTCTATTGAGTGACTAACCAGACCTGTTCATGTGTTTCTTTTTTAGCATAAATTTACTCAACATTTCAGTAATATTTATATATTTGCATAGTACCCATAAAAAAATGACAGGATTATTTTTTTTAGTGTTACACAATATATATATATATATATCAGTTGAAGTACCCATCTACACTAGGTTAAATATTTAAGGAGTCAAAAAAAAAGAAAAAGAAATATCTGAAGCTTCCAGACTTGTAAAATAAACCTCCATTCATTTTTGACCCTGAGAGGTGAAAAGAAAGTGTTGCTTCCCTTTTGACCCTTCAAACAAACAGTCCCGTATATATTGGGTATCTTCTGTATTCCATGATTTTGTCTTGTGTCTCTTCTGTGTTGACTTATTCAGGATGCTTTTTGTGTCCTGCTTTGAAACTTGGGTTTGTTTTCAAGTGCTTTCGTAAGTTTCCTGGTTTTGCACCTGTACATCAGAGCCTGGTATTATGCATTGATTGCATACTTTGTTTTATGCACATTGTCAATTTGCTTTTCAGTTTATCTCTATTCATACCAGATGCTTCCCACAGTTGTGCACTGTGTTTTCTCTCTCGCTTTATCGCCTGACCTTGGTAAATATACAAAAAAAAAATTAAGCATAACTTAAGCCCCATTTTCTTCATATTAGCCCCCTTCTTCTTCAATATTGACACCCCCCTAATATCCTTCAATCAATCCATCTATCTGTTCAATTAATTCTTCTTTTTTTTTCTCACTGGGATTTAAGCTGTCAATGTGTAATCAGTCTTGTAATAATGAATTGCTAAATTCAGTATGATTTTAAATTTTCAATAATTTTATTTATACTTCTAGAATTTTACTCCATTAGAAGTAATATATTAAATATGTTCATGATTGCATTAAAGGAAATCATTCAAAGAGTGTCCTATGCAGTAATATTACTGAATCTCAATTTATGTATATTCTGTGGATTCCACTTAAGTGGGACACTTCGGGAAAACAAATTTTGGCAACTATTAACTGTCATTCCTTTTAGATGGATTGGAATGAAAGGGACAAAATTCTACATAAGTTTGGTTCTGGTCTTGCACAATCAGTGCTACTAAGCAGCTGTTTCTTTTAACCAATGTTTCAATCAACCAGAATTCACTGTATATGCTAATGAGAAATGATTTGAATTCAAAAAGGAATGAGGTGTTCTGTATTCTTTTTTTGGCAAATCTGTCAATCCTAATTGTTTATTTTTAGTCTACATTTGAAATTTATGAAAAATGTCAGTTTTTTTTTCTTTTCATAAACTAGGAAGGAAAATCATCCCTTAATGCAACAGCACTGCCTTTTGAATAACACTGATAATTATGATAGAATATCTACTTTGGAGAATGAATGTGTTTAAATGTGTGTTTGGTCTTCCACTTGTATTAGATAAGTTGAGTCAAACTTTGTACATAATTCCATTACGGTATATTAGAAGTATTTTTGTTTTCAGTTTCGAAGAGTTCATTGGGAATGCCCCAAGAACTTCTGTATGCTTTTTGAAGCTCATGTAATGCTCTACATCTGTTATTTTTTGATGATCCTTAAAAAGATTTTGAGTGCTGTTGGTGGGTTTCTCCTCTACCTTGAGTTTTAAACCATCATAATCAACAACTGATTATTGTTCACTGCTGGGTTTGATTCCAAGAGACAAGTTCACACTCTCAAAATGCTTAAACTAATTTTGAGTAGTACAGCCAGATATTGTTTTACTTACCTCCGATCCCCGAATTCTGCAAACAGCTTTAAGGCCCAGTTTCAAATGATGTTTCAAAATTAAAAAGTATTAATTTTTATAGCACCGAGAGGTCTGATGGATCTTGAAAACATCCATGTCCGTTGACAGACGTTAAAAGGAGGATGATGATCATGGTGATAACATCCCGATAAAGAAGGTACAACTGATAGGTATTGATTATCGATATGATATATATAATAATGTGGGGGTCATAGATAGTCTTTAGATGCATATGTGATATAAGGTTTGGAGGTTAGGTCTGTAAAAAACAAATATACTTTTGATACACCTGAATAGTTTCTTAAATTTTGAAAAAAACTTGACTTGATTTTGAATAATCAGATCCGAGATCACCTATAAAAATTAGTGGAAAAAGCATAACTCTAAGTTCTCTTTTTTTATTTTATGTTTTTCTGTATTTATTTTGACGAATTCATCATTTTGAACTTTTTAGTTATAAATATGCTTGGAATTTTTCCTCTAAGTAATCCCATCTTTTCAAAATTATTCATGGAAGTTGGACACTGCATATCTCATGTATTTTGGTTGAAATCAATCTCACAAAGAAAAACGAGACACACTATCTATTACATGTACGTATGTAAATGTGCCGAGAGAATATTTTGTCAAGCGGAGCACTCAAAATTTTGATTTTGGATGCTTTCGACATTCAGATTGATTTGGAGCTTTTGAGAGAAATCGATAACGTACAGAAATAATCTTTAATTAAATTTATTTTTTGGCACTAAGAATGGCTGACAGCTGCCTCTTGATAGAAGAGGCAAGGGGGAATAACCATCATTGTCTTAGTGGGGTTATTTTATATGACCACTTCACCTTCCATTGTGTCCAGGTAGGGTTAGTTGGTGAGGGTTGGGAGTTATTTGTTGGCAGTGGATTTATAGTGTTCTAATTTTGGTTGAATTATGAACAAACCTTGCTATTTGGACAAGAAATTAGGGTTAGATTTGTTTTTATTTTCAACCCACAGAAATGTTGGTACAGTTTAATGTTACTAAAAAAGATTGTTATTTTTTGATAGCAATTATTTTTTATGATTCATGAAATTAACCTATTGGCCCCTTATCATGATAAGTTCTCATTTGAACACCGAAGTTAAGGAACATCAAGCCAGGTCAATACCTAGATCGGTGACTATCCGGGAATACCACATGCTGTAAGCTGCTGGGGATCATGTGAGGATGATCTTATGGTGATTGTGTTGATTCTCCTAAGGAGGAGGTCAACCTCTACACCATGCCTAATAATAATGCAAGTCAAAGTTCCCCCTACCTGTCCTGAATCTTTTGACTGACTTGACTGCAAGACACAAGAAATGAATGAATGGTTGACTGTGGAATAACAGCTTTTTGCTTTTACCACCTGGGCAGGTGAGATAGTTACATGAAAGTGGTTTTCCCAAGTGGTCACTTAACCACTCTTTTCTCCATTAGCCATTACAGCATGCTAGTAATGAGACATTTTGGGTAAATATTTGTTGATGAGCACACGAAAAAGTGGATTCATGCCTTTCCCCAAAACATTTGTGTGAAATGAACGTAAGCAGCCTTATTTGAAATTCGAATTTCAATGATTCTGTTTTGATAACCGTTGGACCATTTTATTATACATATAATGTGAAGTTGATATATAATAAAGTCTTTTTTTCATCAAAGAATTTGAAGATCTACAGGCATATGTACTTGGAAAAAACAAGGTACCTCAAAAGATACAAAGACACTTATTGCTGTAAAACTTTTTGAAAATAACATTAAATCCATAACTTATTGTTGTTTCTTATTCACAAGGTTTATCTCTCTCTGGAAAACTGCTGACAATTGCATTTTTTTATATTCTGTTGCAACTGGGAAGGGAAATAATGATTTTTGGTGGGCAATATCAACACAATTTTTGACATAACAGCTCTTGAAATTTGTGAACATCGATTTATGTTCGCAAGTTTAATATTTGGTAAGATTTAAGTGTGTTATCCTTGCTACTTTAAACAGAAAATCTGCATAGAACCCACAGTAATTCAATGGAAAACAGGTACCATAAAAAAGTGCTGTGTTTGTATCTTTTGGGGTACATAGAAGACTTGTCAATATCGGATTATAACTTTCAATATCCTGTACTTACTAAAACTTATTTTTATTTTCAATGTGAGAAAATATGTGCCCCCCGCAGATGTATCATATTAGAAATAACTAGCATCACAGGGCTACATCAGCAATTATTCTAAAATTTTTAAGAAGCTGCTTTTGGTCAATCTTTTTAACAATCTCAAAGAGATCCCTCAACTTGTTCTACTTTGATACTTCATTGTCCACTAAGCTTCTGCTTACTGGAATCACCTCAGATGGGACTGCTGTGATATCTTGCAATTCGAAATAAGTATCATCTTGTAGTAAATGCTCAGGGGTAGGTGTAGATTGGTCCAAGAGCTGACCTTTGCCTTAGAGGACCTCATTAAATTTCTGTCCACAAGGCCATTTGCATTAAGCAGAAAGCTTCTGAGGATCTGGGCAAAATTCAGAAGCATTGACTTTTTCCCAGCTGACTCTAATCCATACAATTTACCCACTATCTGTTCTTCTGGAGTCAAGGAATCAAGGTTCTTCCTAAGTTTCTTGATCTGTGATTTTGTACCAGTCTATGTGTTGGATCCAAATAATCTCCAATTTCACTTTGCCTGTTTTGAGGTATATGTAGTTTTAGTTATGTAGCGGAGAGGGTACAAAGCCTCAATATAACATTGCATTTTATTTAGTGTTAATGAGACAATTCAGAGCAATGAGATGCAAAAAAGAAATTAAACCTCTTGGAACAATAGTTTTGAAATTATGGGTGTATATATCTGTGTATTTTTTGAGGAATGGATTGAAAAAAAAACAAAAAAACAAACTTCAACGATTATTGAAAGTATGATTTCTTGTCCTATAACATTTAAATCCCCTGGGAAGAAATTTTATTAAGTAGGTGCAAACAAAAAAAAAACACAAACATTTTCCTCTTCATCATTAGTCGTTTATCGTCTGTCATTGGACATAGACCTTCATAAGGATTCGCCACACCTCTCTATCATAAGCGTCATGGAGCCAATACTTTCTGAACTTGTCTAGTTTGTCTTTCCATCTTGTATTCTGTCGGCTTCAGTTGCGCAAATGATTTCAGGGGATCTATGTTGTGAGTCCTGATGTCCGTCGGTTGTCTGCCATTCTTGCAATATGACCAACCCCTTACCATTTGAGTTTTCTAATGGATTTTATGATATCTCTGACTCCTGTTTTCTCCCTGATACACTGTACTGTCTTGCGATCTCTCCATCTGAGGTTGAGCATGATTCTTTCATGTTCAATTTGCATGGTTCTCAGTCTGCCGGTCAGTCTCTTGGTTAGGTTTCATGTTTCAGCTCCTTGAGTGACTATCAGGAGGATACATTGATTGTATACTTTTCTTTTTAAGATTGATGGGATTTTCTTGTTTTTGAAGGTTGGGTTTGTTCTGTCTAAGGCTTGCCATCAGAGAGTGATTCTTTGCTTGATTTTTCCTTCTTTTGTGGGTTTCATGGCGATTAGTTATCGTAGGCAGATGTAGTGGTCTGCTTTCTCCAGTTTTGCGTCTTTGATTTTGATTGTTGTGTTCTTATTTCCAAACTTATTTTTGCACATGACCCTTTTCAGATTTATGTAAATAGTAAATTTTGCTTATCTTTCGTGGTACGTATACCTGTAGTCAATAACTTGTTACAAGATCATGATAAATTATAAATATTCTGATCAATGATAAGAATATTGCTGATTCTATTCAATTACAAGTTTAAAGATTAGTTTTGATTTTGATATCTTGATAATTTTTATGATGCAAGGCATAGGACTTTTCATTCAAAATGTTTGAAATGAGAAAAAAACTCACCATCACAGTCAATAATTAATCAACCATAGAGCCAAAATATCAAGTCATTTAAAAAAATTATTTTGGAGAATAAATATGGTCAGAATAAATTCTATTTATGATATCCTTTTCGACTGGAAAACGTCCAAGATAAAGTAAAAAAAAAATATCTGGAAACATTTAGATTCTGGAGAATCTGGATGATGTTGATGAATAAGTCAGAATGAGGCCTAAAAAGGTCAAAAATGTGTTTTTTTCCCAAAATGAAGAGAAAACATTTCTAGGCAGGATCTAGTGGAGTACTGATGCCAATTTTCAATTATGGAGACAAAAAGGAACGCATAAACACATAAACAAGCACTTATATAAAAAAAAAATGATGGAACCTTTTGCCATGTAGAGCATGGTATTTTGGGTCATTTTTTATTCATCCCCACAAGACCAAAATTTTCATAACTCGGGAGGAGTAGTATGTCATGTTTATTCTGTTAGTACACCTTCAGGGTTAGGGGTTTACGTTTTGGTGGTGAGGACAAAAAAAAACAACAAAAAAACCAGTGATCTGGCTCTTTTTTTTTTTTGCAAGATGAATAAAACACGAGTTCATTTTTTTTCCTCTCTGTTCAGGACTTCAAAATTATGAGCATTAGTTTTTGGACGGAATCAACTCAGAAGACCCCAAAGCACACTGAAAAAACTTGTGAATCTAATCTATTTAGAGTGCAAACAGACCAAAATGGAATAAAAGATATGATAGATAAAAAGAAGGAGATGATTGCATATTTTTTTTACTATGGCCAGTTGAAATATTGTTATGATATCTGAATAAGCTCTCCAAAGTTGAGTGTCCTTCAAAATTCTATTAAATGAAATGTGGTGACTGGTCTGTTTAGTCCCTCAATAGAAACCATCACATAACCAATATCTTTTGGCAGTATATCTCGTTGTGGGTGATCAATTGAAAAAAATTTTAAAAAGGCTGATCAATGAATAAGTTACTTCTCTCGCCTTTTGTTGGGTACTGATCACTAAAAAAGTCTGAATTATCAAAAACATGAGTGAGCACTGCCAGACATGAACTAATGGACCAATTTTAGCTTGAACTTGCATTCAAAACTGAACCCTGGACCAAAAACCTATTTTGGGGGTTTAAATTAAAAACAATAGAAAAATTTTCTTTTCTAGACATAAGGAGTGAATGTTTAAATTTTTAGCCCACTAGCTCTATTGATGCAGCCTTTACGTAGATGGAAAGATTATCAGTCAGCCAGATCCTCTTGAAAACTGAAGAAACCAATGTTGATGCTTGTAGTTTTTGTTGATAGTTTTGGAAAGGTAGTTTCTGAAAGGTATTTTTAATGGAATCAATATTGGGTCGAAATTGAGCACATAACAATCCAATCAAGAATGTAAAACTAAACTAAGTGGACCAGGACAATGAATCTCCATAAAATCCATGAAAGAAGAAGAAATCAAGTGAAGAATCACTCTTTGGCAGAGCAAGCTCAACCTTCAAGAACAAGAAAATTCTATTAGTCAAAAAAGTAGAATATACAACCAGTGCATCCTTCTGATAGTCACCTATGGAGCTGAAACAGAGAATCTAACCAAGAGACCGACCCTCAAACATGCAACGTGCACATGAAAGAATCATGCTCAACCTCACATGGAGAGATCATAAAACAGCACAATATATTAGGGAAAAAACTGTAGTCAGAGATATCATAGAAACCATTAGGAAACTCAAATGGCAATGGGCTGGTTATGTTGCAAGAATGGCAGACAACTGATTGATATCACGCTTCACAATATGGATCCATAGAGATTGCATGCAAAACCGATGCTGGCAGAATAGAAGACGGAGAGACAAACTAGACAAGTTCAGAAAGTACTGGCTCTAAAAAGGTCAAGTAAATCCGGGGTAAGGTCCATATCGAATGGCAGACAATAAAGTATTGATGATGATGACGATGATGATGATGATGCAAAACTCAATTGTAAATCATTTTAAATATCAAGCCTGGAAACTTTTCCCAAAAATCTATCAAAATAGATTCAACCTTTCAAAATATCGTATACAAAACATTACAAGTGTATAATTCATTTGTCTGTCATACTATAGAAACCACCTAAACATGGCCACAGCCCAAACAGATTTGGCATGCATACTCAATGAACCTAGAGCAAGGTTGTTGAGTACAAAGTTTTGAGAAAATAAAATGTTTTAAAGGTTTTAGAGGGGGTTCTATTTACGGTGTCACTATTTTGCTAAGGTGGATCCTTTTTTCTGTTTGATACATACATATATATATATACATACATATATGATACAGAGAGAGAGTGAGAGATACTAAACAGTTTCTCCTCCTCCTTTTTTCTTCTATCTCCTCTTCCTTCTCCTCTTTCTATTTCCTCCTCCTCTTCCTCCATTTTCTCCTATCTCTTCCTCTTCCATCTCCTTCTCCTCTATTTTCTTTTATCGCTTCTCTTTTTTCTTTCACACCCTTTTTATTCTTTTTGATACCTGTCTCTTCCTCCTTCTTTTTTTCTCCTTTTACATCTCGTATTTTTCAACTTTTATCTACTTGTTCAAAATGTTGTTTTTTTTAATCTTAATCTCTTCAATTTATAATAATCTTCAGACCCTCTGCCAAGCTTTGGATTGAATGATGATATTCAATACAATGTGATAACAAAATTATCAAATATAAATTACTGAATTCCATGTGGCAATGTTTTGATTAATTTTACAAGCATTAGTCTTTTCTTTCTTTACTCCTTGAATATTATGCATCCTCCTGATAGTCACCTATGGAGCTGGAACATAGAAACTAACCAAAAGATTGATCCTCAAACTGAGAACTATGCAACATGGACTAGGGAGAATCATTCTCAACATCACATGGAGAGATCACAAGACAGCACAGTACGTTAGAGTAAAAACTGGAGTCTGAGACATCATAGAAACCCAAATGACAATGGGTTAGCCATTTTTTAAGAATGGCAGACAACCAATGGACATCACGACTCACAACATAGATCTCCAGAGAACAAATGTGCAACTGAGGTCAGCAGAATATGAAATGGCAAGATGAGCAAGACTGGTTTAGGAAATGTTGGCTCCGCTACGCCCATGATAGAGAGGTGGTCGCAAATCATGGGGAAAGTCTATATCCAATAACAGATGATAAAAGACTGATGATGATGATGGGAAAGTTACTTTAGCCGGCCTTGATATAATTTGTGAGCTGTCAGTCTGTCTATGACCATCAACAGAAAGAGTGGGAGCAGATATTGTGAACACACTAACAGAAAATGTTGTCATGTTGGTGTGTGTTCTCCATGTTGATGGCTGATGAAAGCATGATTATTATTACAACTACTACTACTGTTTAAAACCCAAAATGATTTTTAGTTAACAACATCTTGCATTAACCTTTCAAATTACTGTGTAAACAAACTGGCATTGGACACAATTTTAAGTATACCATTAGCAAAGTAACATGCATTTTCGAATACTTATAGAATGTTTCTTCCACTTCTACTTTTTCACTGAAAGAGGGAATGATTCTTACCAAATATGGACAATTTATTCCTTTCCTAATGTTTCCAAATAAAGAGTTTGGGAAAATCTGATTACTTTTTAAATTCACCTCCCCTAAAAATAATGTAGCAGCAAAATTTGATTTATGAATTCATGGATTCTAAAACAACGTACGCTAAGTTCGCTCATAAGATTTTTCTATAAGTAGGAATATGGTTCTTATCTTGTGAATATTTCTATTAACGTTTTCTATACTTTCGTCTTTTTACTTTTCAACAAAAAATTAATTTTCATCTCCCATGGTACACAGCTCCAATCAGTGGAGCAGTAACCAGGTGAAGTTTATATCAGGTTGGTATATGAAGAGTTGCTTTTTGGATCATAGGTAGAAAAGCCATGGAAGAAAGAATCATGATGAACATTAATGTGCAGTTAGAAAGAAACAACATTAGAAAAATGTTATAACTTTGTTTTCTAGCTAGGATGAAAAGTTATTGAAAAAATTTCTAATGAGTTATATTTTGATTTATTAATCTATAGAAATAAGTTGAGTGGTACTTCAATACAATAAATAGTATTCTTATTTATTTAAAACAATGTTGATGAAAAAAAATTGATTGGGTATGAAATAATGTAGAGTTCAAGAATTAAGGGTTAGGATTAGGGTTTATTCCTGTATTAGGTTTGATGTATTGGTGTTTTAATTGAATGTACAATTTTCTCCAAGTTTTTTTGGTGCCATTTTTAATATGACAGAAGACCAATTGGGAAGATATAAAGGTAGGAAGATCGTATTTTGCCTCTTTCCCAGGTGTGGAATGTCTTCCTGCAATTAAATCATAGCTAAAATACTGATCTCTAGTATCAGTGGGAAATGCTCAACTATCTTAACCACAAAGCATGTCCTATCAAGAATGGCTTTAATCTAACAGTTAAGTCAAGAATTCAAAACTGGTGTCTTTGGTTTTTTCAAGACTACTTGGTTTTTATATTAATTCCAGAAAAAGAAAAATGTTTTAAAAAAATGATCTAAATTCTCTAATGCCATGAAAAACTTGGTATGACTTTGGGGTGGGGCAAAAAAAAAAAAATCATCTTTAGATTCGCCTAATCACTTCAATATCCTGAAAATAGGAAGGTACCATATTGCATTGTTCCTTTCAAGGAAACCTATGAATGGACTACATAAAATGATGCCTGGCAGTGGCCTGCCTTGGTCAAGATATTAATGTAACTTTATGGGTTCTATCACCTTTGTTGACAGGTACATTTTGCTTTCGAAGAATTATTCTCCAATGGGTCTGCTCGGATGAGTTTTACAGCAAATTTTTTCCTGTTGGAAGAGAATTTGAAGAAATACATGCAGTGTTTTATTGGGGCACTTAATCATCTATGAACCACTGACAGTAAAATTCAATATATTGCCTGAACCAGAGTTTACACCTCTTTCAGAAAAATATGTTGCAGCAACAGATTTAGTTCCTTTATTTACAATTGTACTTTTTGAATTCTCCAAAACAATCAAATGAAATGTTTCTCATCCAGTCTTAAATCTTTGCGATGATATGCGAGCTGTCAATCTGCCTGTGACATGATAAACCGAAAGAGAGGAAGGGGATAAAGCGAACATAGGATCACAAATTTGGTTCTTCTTGTGTTTCTGCTTGTTGGCCATTTATGATATTACTACAATTACTATTACTGCTACTGTCATGTCAATTTCGTTCTTTCATGAATACAAGAATTTTAGTTGACAATACCCTGCATGAAGCTTTCAAATTGTTATGTAAACATACAGACACAGGAGACAACTTTGGGCAAACTGTTTGAAAAGCAATGAGCATTCACTCGTATTTTCTTTTATTCTTTGTCTCTTTTATTGGAGATGTAGAGGAGAACAAAGAATTTTTCTCGGGATATTTCATGACTAATTGGATTTAAAGATGCAGATACTACAAAATATTTATTCTTCTTGTTTAAATTTTTCCCTATTGAAACAAATTATATTCAGAATAACCATGGAAGAAAATGATAAAATTTGTTTAAAAAAAAATCCTATCTTCTATGCAGACAACATGGACATGAAGTGCATACTTCAATTAGAAAAAAATCAATTTTAATTCCCTGGCTTGACAATCAATCATGTGATATATTTGAGGAGTTGAATACAAATGCCTAAAAAAAGTTAGCTGTGTCAAATTTCATTAAAAGACTAGCTACTACTTATGAAAAAATTCGTAGATGTATCTATATTTTAATAAAATGATTATTAGAAGGGATATTTATACTTTTATGTATATATATATATATATATATATATATATATATATATATACCACAACACCTCCACTAATATCCACTACCTTGTGATAGATAACACTAAAATTCTTTGCAACACCAACTATAGAAAAAAAGTTACAAATTCTAGAGGCCATTCTTATTAAAACCAAACAATCCAGAAAGAATCCTTTGTCCTTGAAGCTGTTATTCTAAAATACATAAGTGGAAAAGACATCATTGGCACACAATGTGACATACAGCTATGTAATAAAGGATTAATACAAATGCCATGACCAACAATAGCAAAATTTTAAACATAAAACATTCATTCTTGTGAACATTAGTTTTGGAAAGTTTTTATACAATCTCATTCTTATTTTGAAGCAACTTATTCTCTAACAGGGGAAGTTAACAAAAAATTAAATAAATGGGTCTGGTTAGTCATTTAATAGAAATCATGGCATAACCAATACTTTTTATCAGTATGCACTGTTTGGGGTGATCATGCAAATACTGGAAAAGGGACAGTGAATACTAAAAATGTCTGAATTTTCCAAAAAAGAAAGTGATTGCTTCTTGACACAAAGGGGTCAATTTAGTATAAATTTACATTGCGAATTGAATCCCCACTATCAAAGGATGGAATTTTAAAAAAAACCACAAATAACATTTTTTGGAAACATTATAAGGGGTAAATTTTAAAAAACTTTCTGCCCTTTGGCTCCATTGGTGCAGTCTGTACATAGCCAGCTAGATCAGCTTAAAAACTCAAGAAACATATGGTTTCAGTTTTGGTTGACAGGATTTAATGAAGCTAATCAGTTATATCTAATAATACATGTATAGGTATGATAGTTCCTACATAGTGTGAGGGAGAGTAGGAATAGTAGTAGGTTCTATGTAGCAATTGGATGATTGTAGCTGCTGAGAACAAAAGAATTTCTCTCCACGTGTTTTGAGTTTACCATCACATGCTGTGACATCACGATAAATGTTGCAGGAGATGAAAGTGGCCATTTTGTTTAGATGTACACATCTGGTAGCCATTTTGTTTCTTTGTTAAAAGAGAGAATATGCACATAAAGGATGAATATAGATGTGGAGATTAAACTGTTTGTAATAGTAATAGAGACACCTACAAATGTTTAGATAAACTAATAAGATGTACATTGGATGATTTGACAAATGAGATATTTATAACAATACATATAAAGCTGAAAGGAAAATACATGTTAACATTAGTAAGATGAATCGTAATAGAAGAGGCCTGTTTAGATTAGATAACTATTGGTTAGGGACACACATAGCATAATGAGTCTGATGTCATTTGGTTAATCAATTGATTGGAGCCTGATTAGTAAGGCCTGTGATGATGAGAAGTAGGTTTGACGAGGCTAGATTATTAAAAAGTGGTTGATTCAGATTTAGGCGCAAGGAGCTAAAAGAGGCGAGGTGATAAGTGAATTAAATGTAATGTTTGTGCTGAGTGACCAGAAGGGGCAAAAATTACAAAAGTGAAATGACAGCAGTGTTTGTATTAAGTCAATATAAAACTCTTCTGGATTAACACACTGAGGAAGATTTGCGACAAAAGACGATGTATTATAGTCACGGCCAAAGAATGGAAACCACACTGGATGAGATGTTGAAGAGAAGGAAAGGAAGAGAAAGAGGAAGTAACCAACAAAGAAAGTCAGGGCAAATGAGCAAGTGAACACATGGGTCCAGATCTTTTAAGGTAAAGGAAGAGATGTAGTGCATGTGTGGCTAGATTTAAGGTTTCGTATCTAAAAGCTGATATTTATTTATTCTCATATTTAATTTTTTTTAAAAGGATCCGCTGAACATGTTTCAAAGAGAAATTGCTGCCTAGACACTATATAAAGTGTGTGCCGAATTATTGTGCAAATGGTTATATTATTTTAAATTTTGTTTTACGTAAGATGGAGAAAAATAATTTTACACTATCTTTGGCAACACAACCTGTGCCAACATAGCAAAAATGAGACATTCTGTATTGTAGTAAACAAATGGAATCAATTGTTATAACCCTACATTTAAAGAGTGTCAAATTATCAAGAAACCACTGCAAAAGTATTGAAATACAAGTTGTAAAAATGATTTACCATAAGCTGAGAAGAATTCCGTCTTCAGATGGCTTGAAAAAGACAGTACAATCCTTGAAGTAGCAAAATAGCTTAATGGGGACCATTAAACTATGAAGAAATTTATTGAAGACCTTTGTGTATCATGTTGAACATCAAATAAGGACAAGTCCAGGATAACAACACAGAGTAGCAAAACTATACTTGAGGAGATTGGCCAAGGTAATGGGTCCAAATCATCTTGAAGGCAAAATCTCTGTCATGTTGCAATATGTTTCAGGCTTGATATTTGATTAAATTTGAAGCCTAGACGTTTGATGAAATGTCTAGAATAGGCCAGGAAGTATTTAAAAATTCACTTCTATGTTGTTCTCTTTACCGACAAGTACCCATCTACCCATGAAGGAACAGATGGATAGAGTGCAGGCAGCATAGCAAAAGAGAAGTGTCCTGTATGACATCAGCATGGTGGTGGAAGAGTTATGTTTTCAGTTGGAATAGTAAGAGACAAGTTGGTGGGGCATTGGCATGAATCAGATGCAATGAAAATGACTTCCCTGGCTTGCTTTGAATATTTGAAAGGCAATTCAGTTTATCTACAAGTCTCTCAGCCTACGTACAAAACTTATTTTCATGCAAAACAATGCTCATTCATGCAGCGTATTTGCAACAGTCAACTACCAGACTAATAAAGGTTTCAGAAATGGTAGATTAATGGATTGGCCACCATTTTCTCCATATTTCAACCCAATTGAAACTCTCAGGAGCATCCTGAAGAGGAAGGTGTATGGAAATGTGTGTCACTTTGCTACCAAAGAAGACTTGAGGCAAGCTATTCTGACTAGTTTGGAAGCCATTACAATTAGAGAAATTCAAAATTGAATTAAGTCAATGGATGATCGAATAATATCTGTGCTTCATTGGCAAGGATCTTACATTTCAATTTCATATCAGAGTATTTTGTTTTCAAAATTGCATGCTGGTAATTTTTGGCTTCAGAATTTCATGTACATGAGTTTTTATAACTTAAACTATCTTAATTTTAATTGTATGCTATTTAATGATTTAATAAATATATAATCAGTGTATTACTATCCATGCTTAATAATTTGGTATGATAAAAATTGAGGAATTTAAAAAAATACCTTCTTTTTGATCACCCATACATCTAAGTTCAATATTTGCAGGCATTGCATAATAATACTATGCAAATATTTGTGTTCACAATTATTGAAATTCTTCCATTGTGACATAATTTAGAACAAAAAATGTATAATAATTTACACTCATTGTATAATGGTCGCTACTGAAATGAAATCAGGAGCCCCCCGACAATCATAGAAATTCAAATATATCTGTGAATTTTTCATAGTGATTAACTAGTGTATACATATATATATATATATATATATATATATATACATATATACATATATATATATATATATATATATACATATATATATATATATATATACATATATATATATATATATATATACATATATATATATATATATATATATATACATATATATATATATATATATATATATATATATATACTGCAGGTTGTAATGCATTTGGTGAAAATATCTACCCTGTGTTTCTGTTAAGTCGGAGGAAATTCTTCCCATTCTTTTATGTTAAGATTTGATAGTCTAAATAAATGTTTACATCTTATCTATTTCATCTGGGATTTTCTTAGAAATTGATTCAACTTGTTCGAGTAGTAGAGTCCATTGTTTTAAATGATGGATTAGAAATATTTTCATCAGCAAAATATAAATTTTATCTTCTATCATGTATCATGGACTGAGAAACAGAGAAACGAACAGAAAACGTCCATTATAGATAAATTCTACAGTTGTTATAAGTTTCAACGAGAAACCAAAAAGCAATAATTGATTTTCCACGTTTTCACTTTTTCATCTCTTTTGGGAATGGACAAAATCTAAAAGGCAATACAAAACTTTATATAATGAAATTCATTTTGAAAGTGTTTTTTGAACATAATAAGTATAATTAAGTTCAAGTATTATTTTTTTTCCATAAAAGAAAAGCATCAGAATATAAAAGCAAGAATCTTTTAAAGAAAAGTTAAGATTTTTGTTATGTATGAACTGTACATTTGCCTTGCTCTAAGCCAAAACAAAATCTATTACAGTTAGTTTCATGTTGTTTTTCTGCTATCTAAAACTGTGCTTATCAAGAAATATGACTCGTGCAGTATACCAACTGTAAAAATGAAATGAATTAGACAAAAACATTTCAGTAATTAATGAATGAATCTTTTATACTTGCTTACTCATTAATGTACCTATCACTCTTTTTTTCTTTCATCTGCTGCTAAAAAGTTTGAAATCTCACAAAATCTTGGCAACACTGTAGTGGAATTGGGGCAGACATAACATCAGTATTGGACATGTTCAAGGTTCAATATACATGTTTCCATATTTGGAACAATTTACATGACACCCTTGGGAGATAGTTACAGCTCATAGTTTGAGAATCACTGATCTGAAATCTAATGATATTTTATTGGGAATTTATGCTTTTTACAATAAGAGCTAGTTTTACAGAAAAAACATACCAGCTGCTTCTCACAAGCCAACTCCTGCATTAATTTTCTGCATGTGACATATGATATTCATCAAATATCTAATTGGTAAGCATTAGCAGGTGTTACATTGTATCATAGAATGAGTGGTTTGATTTTTTTTTTTTTTTTTCATCTACAGGATTAGTGACACTCATGTCTCTACTTTCACGGAATAGAAGCAATGCAGATTTAAATCAGAGAAAAAAAATGTTCTTCTTTTCATATTTGGAATGTAACAGGATATGGCATTGCATCAGACTCTGTTGGAATCTCAAGTAGCCACTCGAGAGGGCTGGAATCTGAAGTGGCCACTCAAGTGGACAAAAATGGGAAATTTGAATTTAATTAAGCCTGACAAGACAAAGGAAAGTGAAAAAAAGCTATTCATTTAAATGGACTAGCCCAGAGAGGTCCAGCAGAGATAGCATCAGAAGACAGTGGCTGAGACATATTCGCCCAAGATTGAACTGCTATCCATGCATTTTACATTTGTTATTTGCTCTAAACACTGTTTTGTATTTTGTAAACAAAGAGTCTCTCGTGGTTGACATGAGAAATAAATGCTTGTTGTTTGTTTTCAATACAGCAAGTTTTACCCAGTTGTGTCAGCTCCAAGGGTTTTTACGTGAGCATTTTTATTCACAGCCCTTCCTTTTTCTGCTACCATACCTGTATATCCAGGTGTTGTCTGCCAGAGATTCAACACTGTTTGTTCCGGACAACCCACCATAGATTAAGCTAAAAATTTGCATTCGGAGACAGAAGTTGATTGTCATGTAGAATAATTTTCTATCCACCGCACAAATCTGCGGCCTTGGAATATTTTGGTTACTTCTTTTCAATGTTGCCAATTTAGATACTTTATATCTGAATTTAGATAACTTTAAAGAGCAGTAGTCAAAGCAGACAATTTAGAGAAACTTTGATAGAAGAACTATAATCTTCAATTTTTTATCTATTTTTATTGGATATTTTGAGAACCACTGATCTAAATAATTTCAAACTCAACACTGCACTGCCGTATACATATATCTGGTGAATGTCAAGTTCATACAATGGCCAGATGTCAAGTTATTGGGATGTATGCACCCATAGAAGTTTCTTCATTTGTAATCAGATATTGAATCACTCCATTTTATTATTTTCTAAATGCTCTGATATTTTGGACATGATTTTTGAAAAATATTTTTTGTTTTTCGAACGTTTTAATTCATTCTGTCTGTTATATGTTCCAAGAATGTTTCAGACAATCCATTCAACAGCTTTCTTCATGTGTACTATCCATATGTAATGAGAGGGACTCTTTTTCCAGTCGTGCCAAGTGAAAAAAGGATAATAAACAGGAATTTCAAAAAAGTTTTTTATGACTTTTCCGAAAATTATAGACAATAGTTTTTGTTGTTGTTGATGTCATCAAGAACTGTATTGATCCTGAAAATTATTCTTTATAGATAAAATTTATTATAAGATAAAACTTTGAAATGACCCAAATATGACAATATGATCATAAATTACGTTTTATTTCTAATAAAATATCATAGTTATACCTTGCATAAATCAATCACCATTGCCTGCACGTGTACCAGAACTGAATATCTAAAGAGTTATTTAAAATAATTGATCTTTTATCTGAAATTATCTAAAAAGAATAGATCTTTAATCTAAAATTATCTTTAAAAAATCCCAGTGCAAGATTTGGGCATTGTTGTTCCAAAATGAGACCCAAAAGAAGCAAAAAAAAAACAACAAGAAAAAAGATTTTTTAGATGTTATCTGGTGGTGTATTCATACAAATCTCAAAGGGTTGTTGCCACCAAAATGTAACCAAGAGTGCTCAGAGATTGACACATTGATGAGTAAAGAGAGAAGAATCTATATCCCACTTAATATGTTGGTCGGCTAGCCATTTGTGGGGCTACGGCAATTCAAGATACATCTTAATATATTGTCCCTTTGGCAAATTAACCTAAATTAGATTTTTCTGTATTTTCTCTATTTTAGCATTTGATTACTTTTCTATTCATTTTCTGCAACCTTGAAGAGACTATTAGAACCTAAGCCACTGAATCTGTTTTTCAAAACATGAGAGCTACGCCACTGAATCTTATCTGTTTTCTGTAAACTCTTTAACTTGATCATAGCGAGAAGAAAGCCAACAATTTCATCTACTAATAATTCATTCCCTTGTCTGTACCACTAAAAATACAATCTAATTTTGGTGTGTAGATATTTAGATCAAGACTGTTATCATAATTCTGTTGTTTATATAAAGCCTCAGCTTTCTAGTTGCAGTCATTCAGTACACTATCAGGAGGAGATTAGATTATTTATTCTGTATTGAGTTACGCCTACCATTGTGTGCTACTTTCAAATATAAAGGGATTCTAGTCCATTAACAAATTCAATCTTTGAATAGCCTTATTCAATGATCACTTCTTGCTACATCCTTTGCTGATACATGCTACTTCTTGACCTTTGTACAAAGTTGTAGGGTTTTTGAAAAAATCTTCCATTTGTGTTTGTGGTATCATGTTGATTAAGATGAAATTAAAAATGTTTCTTAACCTTATTTCAAAACAACTGTATCATTTTCAGTAAGAGTGAGTATTGGATTTGTAAACTACACCTTTTTACTTAAATCTAAGGAACAGGCTTTATACTTCTATTAAGTAAACATGTAGTTACTATTCTCACCAAGTTTACTTCTATTAAGTAAACATGTAGTTACTATTCTCACCAAGCTGGTACTTGATTTCAAACCTAAAATTTATCAGCTACAAGTCCCTTACTTCTAACTTATACCAGAGTTGTGTCTATCTTCGTTTCCTTTGATGCATAAAGCAGAGATTAAGAACAAAATGCCCCAGGGAATTTCTATTTGTATTTTGTTTCTGATCAAAGGGACCAAGTTGAGGCCATTGGTGATATCTTTTTATTACTATTCATTCTTTAAAATTTTTTATACTTCTATTTGATGTTTTGTGGGGATATGACAATGGCAATCATGTTGTTCTGTCTAATTTTCTTTTATTTCACTATAGTTATCTATCACAATCCACTTCTAGCTTGCTAAGCCCATTGAAGCTTCACCAGAGCCCTATTGATCATACATTCCGACATCAGTATCCCTACTCTGTCAGTTTCCTGCCTTTTGCGATGCTGGGTTCGTTTGAATTCAGAGTTTTTGGTTTTGGATTCATGCCTTTTCCAAGGGCATCTTTGTAAAGTGAAAATAAATTGCTCCTGCTGGAGTTTCAACTGCAGTATTCTGGTTTGAATATTTGTTTGCTGTCAACAGGTCCAATGTGAGATAGAGTGTTGACAAGTTCGATACAAAGTAGCATTTTCATGAAAGAATGACACAAAGTTGCATTTTTACAAGAGTATGACACCAAAGTCGGTTTTTACTACTTGAGCCACTGTCTATTGAGTTCACCCATTCACACATCATAGGAACAACATCCCTTTGATATGGATTTGGAATAAAATCTCAACTTCACTTTTTTACACCGCTGATTTATATAGCCTGTGATGTTACGCAACTTATCAAGCTGAAAGTATATGGTTGACACCAAACAACCTCCCCCCTTTTTAGAAGAGTATCACTTCTCTTTCTTCTTCTGGCAGAGTATCATTATCTTTCTGGATCAATAGTAGTCCAGATGTTAACATTTATTTATTTTTCTAGAAAGACATTTGACAGTCGACTGAACAATTCCACTTTGCATTTTTCTTTAGCAGTGACTTGAAAAGAGCGCACAGTTTATGCAGATTGTTATAGCCAACCCAGCCTAAAAAACATTGTAATGTTGCAATGTTTGTGGGGCTGGCATGTTTTTTTATTGTTTTATTGTTTGGATTTTAGTCGGCAATCACTTTTGATACGTGTCCTATAAATCAATTTTTTTCCGAAAATTATGATCATTTTGTTTGGCGTAAGCTCCTTCTGCTGTGAGCAATGGGTTCTTATGGTCCTGTTATGCCTTATTTAGCCGGTCAAAAAATCTGCACGCTGTCGGAATTTATTGTTATTTTTCCTAACTATCGTCCTTAGTGTTGCCAAAGATGAAAAATTAACGAGTGATATAACAACCAGTTTTTGTAATCTCTCCAGTTCCCGATTTACACTTTCAACGGCAGCTAAAGAGACAGGTCTTTTTGAATGAAAGACTGATTCTGATCACAAATGCAAGTATGACTCTAGATTTTTTGTGCATAAAGCCAATTCTTTTGAAGAAATTTTATTGAATTTTCAATGTATTTTTCTTTGTATGAGTAACGAGGGTTACCAGGAAGAGAGCTTAGTGAATTACAAATCGAGTTAATTGACTTGTTCCGCAAGGCAAAATGTTGTAACCAGTCAGCTGATAAAAGATTTATCTCATTTCCTTCAATAATATAGGCGATGGTGGTTGTAGTTTTACCCTGAAAGGTAACAGCACACTCAATTTTTCCTGTAATTCTTAATTTAATCCCTGAAATGCCTTTAGCCTTCCGAAACTTTTTTTCAATTTCCGGGCGACCAATTTTTTCCCATGTTTGTTCCAGTATTATTGATATTATCAGGAGCCAGTGTCAAGCTGTAATTTTACAGGGAAATTATTTATTTTCATTTTTATGAATTTTCTGGTTGAAGGAAGATTACCCCTTCTTGTCGTTAAAATCACATTTACAGAGTTAGCAGGATGGGAATTCTTTTTTTGCAAATTCGTTTTTTCTAGTTTTACAATGAGATTGTTTATGGCTCTTTAAACCACATTTATAACATGTATGATTATTGAACGGAAAATATTTGACAAAATGATATGCACCACATTTCCAGTAAGGAGTAAGGTGTTTCATATTTTTTTTCTTCTGTTTTTCTCTTGTTTCCCTCGTACAGTTAACTGGTACTTGGGTTTTTCTATTTCCACTGTATGAGGTTTGAGATTTATGAATCTTTAACATCCCTTGGTCACTGTTTGTAGGTTCACTGGAGGGTCTTGCTCAGTTTTAGGAAAGTATTCATGTTCAAATATCTGCATCTTTGGATGAATTATGAATTTTAAAAAAAAAGAATCCTAAAAAGAAGGATGTATAACCAATGCATCCTTCCAATAGTCACTTATGGAGCTGAAACATGGAACCTAACCAAGAGACAGATCCGCAAATTGAGAACTATGCAATGTGCACATGAAAGAATTATGCTGGGATTCACATGGAGAGTCATGTTGCACAAATGGTGGATAACCAATGGACATCGCAACTCACGACATGGATCCCCCGAGATCACATGCGGAACTGAGGCCGGCAGAATATTAGTTGGAGAGACGAGCTAGACAAATTCAGAAAGTAATGGCTCTGTGACGCCCATGATAGGGAAGTGTGGCAAATTCTGAGGAAGGTCTTTGTCCAACGACGGACGTTGAAAACTGATGATGATGACTTGAATTGAACATTTGAACCAGTTTTCTGTTTCCTAAACCTGAAATATTTGCATCCTTTATTTACAGTATTCGCAAAGTCCTCATTAACATTTTATGTTGATTGTAAGCACTGGTATCTGGTATGAAATTTGCTCTCATATCTGGTGTGAACAAAGAGTCTGTGTCATTTGCTGGAACATTAGTTCCAACAGCCTTTTTCGTTACTGCAAAACTGTTTTCAGCTCTCTCATTGAATTTTTTTTTTTTTCAAATTTAACAAGTCGAAAGATTCTTTCTCACGTGTAGGTTCAAATCTTTGTCGCCACTGTTGTATATTACCACCCCAGTTTATTGGGTTTTACATTGGTTGAGTGTTAACAAGGCCGACGTGAGATAGTGTGTTGACAATGTTCGACACAAAGACACTTATTCATGGGAATACAACACAAAGTCAGCTTTTACTAGTTGGTACAGTCAATTGAGTCGACCAGTTTACACCTCAAGGATTGTGAATAAAATCTCCCCCTCACTCTTTTATGTTGTTGATTTATAGCCTGTATTATTATGCAACTCATTGGGCTGATCCCTTCTGAGAGGGGGGGGGGCATACCCAACCATTCACTGATTCCATTTTCAGTGCTGTTAACCATTATACCACCTGCGCATTCATCTACTCGATATCTATGTATTCCTCATAGATGAATAAAGAGAAAGATGTCATTTTGATTGCTTCAGAAGAAAAAAAAAATTTGTCTTCTCTTTGTTATTTTTGGAGGTTTATATAGATATATGAATATGCCATATCATTGGCATAAAAATCTGCCAAAGAATTTGGGTTTGATGTTTGATATAGTTCACCTGTGGAACCAGGACCGATAAAATATGATATGGCGTGACAAACTACACAAGTTCAGAAAAGTACTGGCTCCTTGATGTCCATGACAGAGAGATCTGGTGACTCTTTAAAGAAGAACAATGGATGCTTAAAGGCTGATGAAATATAATATGGTGTGACAAACTAGACAAGTTAGGAAAAGTACTGGCTCCTCGATGTCCACGATAGAGAGATCTGGTGAATGTTGGGGAAGAACAACGAACGCTTTAAGGCTGATGATGATAGTTATTTGCTGAAATGATTTTCGATAGAATCTCTAATCAAAATGCATTGAGTACTAGGAATTCCGGATTGCATTTGTGGCCTGAATACAAATAGATTTTAATATACCATGTGTTGTTCAATGCATTACTTTGGTTGAAATATTCATTTCCATAGGGAACTCTTAACTCCCTGCTATAATCTATTACAAATGCAGTAATACTTCTCCGCTCAGAGCCAGCTCGACTCTTGAACAAACTAAACAGCTGCTAAGGGCCCTTGAGAGGTGGTTAGGGCCATCAAATAAAATTTTGCTTTAGGTCCCATAAGGACTTTGGCTGGCCCTGAGCCCATTTAGCGCTACCCCGTTTAGCACTGATTCACTAAGGTGCTCTTTTCCAAATGTTTTTTGTGATAAATTTGCTAACGTTGAATCTCCTCAATGAATAATGATGAAAGAAGAGCATCATGGATAGTGTAGCTTCAAGGCATATGGTTCTTTAATAAACTTAACCTGTGACTATATTTAGAGAAATTAATTCCATCCTGACCATAAGTCTAGAACCAAAAATGGCTATCAAAATTTTCCAAACAAGAAATATTTCTATGTTATTTGATTCCTTATTTTCCAATTCAAGGCCAATTAAAAATGGTTGTTTGCATTTTCAAATAAAATTCCAACCGATTTTATTTCTCTGGGGACTTTTCTTAAAAAAAATTTGTTAAAAAATGAATTGGGGGTGAAAATTTTATTAAAATCAAATCATCAGTTAATATATGATAAAATTCAAAATCTTAAGGTTAAGTTCGTTTTTTTTTCTGCAAATTCTTAAGGTTTACCTATTCATCAAGTGTAAACAAGTTTCAAAACTCAATTATCTCTGGTTTTATATAATGTACACAAATGATTCTTACAATCTCTCTTCTTATTAACAACTCAAAGATTATTATGATAAAATTGATAGGTTAAAAATTTCAGGCATTTTTATCAACGCACGTTGCTTTGCTGTCAAAAGTCTGAGAGAGTTTCCAATATTCAGGCCGTTTTCCAAAATGTCTTCCTATATTTAGTGAAAAGACTCAGAATTCCACCATTAAAAAATCTCTTTTTATTATTATTATTATCATTATTATAATAAGAAATTACATGGTTAAATTTAATCTGCTTAATTTTCTAACTCTTTTATTGTTAATATTCATCTACTTGTCATCATTATTTTAGCATCTGTCATTAGATATACACCTTCCTCAAGATTAGCCAGACATCTCTATCATGGGCGTTACAGATCTAAAACTTTCTGTACATGTTTAGATCATCACACAATCCTACATTTGGTTGCAGTTTTGCATATTATCTCTGTGGATCAATATGGTGAGTCATGATGTTCAGTGGTAGTCTGATATTCTTGCAACATGGCCAGCCCATTGCCGTTTGAGTTTTCTTATTGTTTTTATGACATCCCTGACTCATTTTTTTTGTAATATACTGTGTTGTCTTGTGATCTCTCTGTGTGATGCTGAGCATGATTTTCTCTTGTGTATATTGCATGGTTTGCATGGTTCTGAGATGGAACAATCTTTTGATTACATTTCATGTTCCTGCTCCATAGGTGCCTATTGATTAGATGCATTGGTTTTATATCCTTTTTTTTTAACGACAAATGGGATTTTCTTGTTCTCTAAGGTTGACCTAGATCTATTGAAAGGTTGCTAACCTATGATTTTTTGCTTGGTTTCTTTTTCTTTCATTTAGACTTACTGATGTGATTGGCTACTTTTTCACCCATGCATTTTTGATTTTGATTGTTGTGTCTTCTAAATACTTATTGTTTAATATACTTGTTATTGGTCTTTTTGTATATAAAGCAGTGATCAGTCTGTATATAGTGAACCCACTTTTTAAGCTTGGTACCATTCCTCAGTAGCTTAGTGGCCCAGGCAGCTGCCAAGCTGTAAGTATTTTGTCAGAGTAACCTTCTCTTAGATGGACTGCCTTACAGAAGCCAAGGGCTCAATTTGCCCTGCTATTTTACCGAGGGCTGGGTTAGGGAAATGGATTCATGCCTTTCCTAAAGGTGTTAGTGCAAAGTGAACAAAAACTACCTCAACTATAAAGTTTGCTAATTCTGTTTACTGTGCCGTTACAGATAGACCACTGTGGATCTCCGTGATGTTCTGAGTATTATCAATATACCATTGTATCTTACACATATCTCAATTTGAAACCCCCAAAGCAATGATTTTGGATTGTATTTCGGAATTTGAAGGCAGTTATACTCAACTCATTCCTTTCAAATGTTATAAAAATAATGAACATTCTCAGATTCTTGATTTAAAATGCAGCAGTTGAAAGGAGAGATGTTTCTTAATTGAATTGGAAGCAAATAGTTGAAACTGATCTGATATGTCACAGATGGTTCTAGCTAATTAGTATTATTCTTCTTTTTTTTTTCACCAAGACATTTGCATGTCATTCTTGAAGAGCCGACAGATCAAATACTTCCATTAATTCTGAACTTGAAACTCTCGACTTGTCATCTCAAAGACTGAATTAATTTCTTTTATAACTCGCTCAAAAATTCTTTTATTTGATTCATCAACATTTAAAATTTTAATTTATATTTTATTCATTTACTCAGTATTGATTGCTAAAAGCTTATGCAATATACATAAGCAGTAGATTCTTATAAATGAATGTTACAGTCGATGTTGGGTTAAATAAATAGCACATTGAAGCCTGCTTGTCATTCAATCATTTATATCAAGTGACAGTCTGTCTTTATGAGGAAGAAGTTACTTTTTAAGGATTTTTCAGGTTGTAAAGATCACAAAGCAGCACAATATGTTAAAGAAAGAAAAACAGGTATCTAGAAGCCATTAACAAATGTAAAAGGTAATAGAAAGGTCATCATATGCAACAATATCAGATAACCTCTTGGCATTGTGACTCATGACATGGATCCCTAAAGATCATGGCCAAAATAATCCCTGGCAAAAAGTAAGATTGTGTGATGATCTGGACATGCTCAGAATGTTTTGGCTGCGTGAGCCTCAGAAGCAAAAAAAAAAATAAGTAGCAGACCATGTATTTCGTCTACAATACCATAGCTTACATAATGAACATTTACAGCATTTATTTTTGAGAGAAAAAGAAGTATGCAAATTATATATACAAGCACCTATCATAAGAATCATATTTATACAATATCTAGGGCCTTAAACATGTGCGGTGATGTAGAAATATCTATAACCAATGCACCCTCCCAATAGTCACCTATGGAGCAGAAACACGGAACCTAATCAAAGAATTAGCTCTCAAACTAAGAATGATGCAACATACACATGAAAGAATCATAGAGAGATCACAAAACAGGCAGTATATTACAGAAAAAGCAGGAGTCAGGGATATCATAGAATCTATTAGAAAACTCAAATGGCAATGGGCTGGTCATGTTGCGAGAATGGCAGATAACTAATCGACATCATGACTCACAGTGAGGATTCCCAGAGATCATGTGCAAAACTGTGGCTGGCAAAATATAAGATGGTGTGACAAACTAGACAAGTTCAGAAAGTATTGGCTCCGCAATGCCCTTGATAGAGTAGTCTAGAGATTAATGAGGAAGTTCTATGTCCAATGACGGACGCTGAAAGGCTGCTACTGATGATGATGATGAATAATTCTTCTTAAAATCATTTACATCTGATGAAAGTACAATATATTCCTGTAATCTCTTTAATTGTCCCTCCTCTCTATTGCTAGAAAAGAATGTTCTGATATTCAGTCTACATCTATTTACTTTTACCATAAATGTGCATCCTCTCAGTCACTTGTACTTCCTTCTTGTGAAAAATACACTAGGATCTACAATGCATTTATATGCTAAATGGCAATGTTAGGAAAAAAAAACATTTCTATCTAATCCTAATGAGTGTGTCTGTCATTAAATTTGATCTTTGAACTCTGAAGCCCAAATTCTCAGTATATATATATATATATATATATATATATATATATATATATAAAATCTTGTGTTGTGTTGCCGTCAGTAAGGGGTACTCCGCCTTGGGAATTGGGTTGCAGCTGTGAAAAATGAGGGCTGCAGACAAAAATGCACCCTCTTTGAGAACCATGACTGGAACAAATGAGGCAAAAACATGCTGTCCAGAAAACAAATATCTTGCATTTTATTCACTCCTGTCGACTGATGTGAGCCTCTTTGTTTACAAAACACAACATGGCAATGGGGCCAAAAAAAGATGCAAAAACATGCGGATGGCAAGTGATGCAAAATGAATGGATGATCGCTCTGCCCTGAGAGAGATCTCTGCCACTGTTTTCTGCAGCTATCTCTGTGAACTTTTCTGCCCATCTCGACTCCTCCTGCTACCTACGGCCTGTCTTTTATCATCCATCTGGACCCTTCTGCCCGAATAGATAGCTCTTTTCTTTTTTTATTTGTCAGGCCCAATTAAATCTAAATTTCCCATTCACACCCACTTAAGCCATTTCAGATTCCAGCCATCTTGAGGTGCCAATTAAAATTCCAACATTATTCGATGCCACCCATGTTTCCTCTTGTTAAATCCTTTACCAACGTACCCATGAAAACCTGTCTACACCAATAACATCGACTAACCACTGTCTGGATGAAGGAACTTTTATTCAAAATAAAATACAAAATAAAAGAACTGCAAAATTGAAGGTCTTAAAACTATATCCTACCTTAAAACTATGTAATATCCTAATATAATTTGATATAACGCTCATTTGAGACAGTCCATCGCTAACAAAGATGACGTCTTGTATTTTTATCCTTCGTATCAAATTTTTGGTTTTGAGATTGATTCATCTTTGGTTCGGGTTTCGTCTTTGGCATCCATGAATTTGTTGATAGATTGACCGGAGTTATATTTGTACAGCTTGCCTCAGGCCAGGCGAAGTTATATAATAGTAGGAAGATAATCATGGTATTCTAATTATAATCAATTAGTTTTGTACATGGTGGTTTTACTTACTTCATTTGATGGATCCAAGGTTTCAGTAGATTTGTCATTGATGTGTATATCAAAAGATGAACAATAAATTTTCCGATGGGAATGATTCTTTGAATTGCATCACATATTTCAGATGTGAATTAGCCAAAAAGTTGCCTCTGAGTTCTTTCCATCTTTTAATAATTAGATTTTCTTAGAGATTTCAACTGAATGTGTATTTTCTGATTTAATCTAAAAACTTAGTAAGTTAATTTTGTTTCAATTTTCTGCTATAAATGTACTCATCTACTGTAGTTTTTAATTGACATTGATTTAACAGTTGACATTATAGAAGGTAGTGATGTTCTTTGAATAATAACTATTTTCAAAGCATAATGTAGTTTTAGCACAAGGCCACCAAATGATAGGTAATGATCTGCAAGGCCAACATGCAAACAATTATATCATGATAGTTCTTTAAATGTTAGAAATTTTCTCTACTTTTAAGCATTCCATGTATGTCTTTAACTGATTATCAGCGGAGAATAATCAAGATTTTTACTTTTTATATATATATATATATATATATATCTATTTTCTCTGTGACTATTTAAGGAAATGTTTATACTTTTATGGGGAAAGAAATGTTGCTGATGTCTTGTTTCTCTGCTTTAAAATTTAAATTATTGACTATGTTACTGAAAAAAAAAAATGTTTTTGTTTTGCAGTTGTTCAGACCAGCCATTTTTATCTTTTTGAGACCATGCACCCCTTCCCTTAAGAGTTCTTTTAAAGTTCCAAGGCCTCCTATCAAACAGGGGTACAACACTAGGGTGTTATCCAGGAATCAGATTTCTCTACTATTTTTTTAGGATTGAGTGGTTTTCGAAGGTCTGCATTTTAGTATTTGCATATGTATTTATTTTGAATTTCTTTTAAAGGCCAAAAATGGCAAGAACCCCTACAAAAATGGCCAAAAACACACTCAACTTAAATGGGAAATTAATGACCCATGAGAACATTGGCTAACACCCTGAATACCTAAACAGATAGACAGAAATTCTTTTGTTATTATTTAAGTCTATGCCCCCATTTAAACTGTGTCAGGGTCCTTATAATGTGAAGACCACATCATAATCTTTGTACAAAAACTGACACCAAAAAAGAATTTCTACACAAGTTGTTAATTGAAGACTTTTACGTCAAGTTGCTTCAAACCTTTTCACCTTTATCAATTGTTAGTTTGTAGAGAACGAATTGGTCTTGAGTCACATTTTGTTACCACATCATGAATGACCCATCGTAACCCAATTATTGTTTGCACCAGTTGTGGGTTTTCATGGGGCTCGGGGTGCGAGATGGACTGCCTTACAGGAATAAAGGGTTCTAATTGCTCTTGCTACTTACCAATAGCTGGAAGAAGAAGTTGATTCATGCCTTCCCCAAAAGCATTAGTGTGAAGTGAATGCACAGAAAATTTTCATCCAGTATATTTGCGTGTCTCCAGAAGATTTCTGATAAGCATTAGAACAACCTGAGTTATCTGATTCAATGAAAGTGTCCCCACAAGCAATAAAATATCAAAGATTTCGCTCAAGAGATCTTATTGTCAATAAATGTAGCTCCTCTTGAAATTTGATACATAGCTTGCAGGCAATCAGTCCTTCCTTCTTGTTCATTGTGCTCGGAAATAGATTGCTCAATAGACACATTTAAAACCTACAAGTTGTATGTGCTTTCACTTTACCTCAGCTCCAAAGTGAATACATCAAAAATGTCAATACCGAAGACAAGTTCAGAAAGAATAGGTTTTCAAACTTTCTGCTTCCATAGTGCTATAAAACAAACATTTCAACTGTCTATGTATCTATTCGTTTATTGCAATGATTTGGATTTGGTGATTCATTGAAAATCTATTCATGTAGATGAACTACTAAGAATGAGGTAGACTCAGGAGTAAAAATACATAGATACTTTGTTAATTAAAGAATTGATTGACAAATTACTGAATTATTATGTCATACATGTTTTAGTAGGCGTTCCGATCTCCTGTAGCATGTATGTACCTTTTAGTGGCTAAAAGGCTAAGTTTCAATAGAAAAAAAATTCAGCACTAATTTTTTGGCTTTGAAAAGTGAGATGGAAGTCTATATGAGGCCATAGTAATGTTTTCATTGAATATATATATAAGGGTGGATCAATAAGTCTGTTGCCTGAGGTGTAAATTTTTTGCTGAATTTTGATCTGTTTAGTAAATAATGAGACCAATAATATACATGTGTGTGTGTTTGTGTGTGTGTATATATATATATATATATATATATATATATATATGCAATACTCTTCCAACTCTGAAATGGAATACTTTGGTAGATGGGGGATTATGCGGAAGTAAATGTATTGCTTAATTTGGTCCTTCTGACCATCCATTTCTGCGTAGGGCAGGGGTAGAATGTCTGTCAGAGTCTGAAGCAAAGGCTTTGATCCTACCTCATGTTACTGGATGGGATGTTTGATAGTCCGTAGCCATACTGAAGAGTTGTAATACACCAAAACAGCTGTCCGTGGATGACACAATTATTAATAACTATATAAGTGTGTGTGTATATATATCTATCTGTGTGTGTGTGTGTGTGTGTATATGTGTGTGTGTGTAGGGTGGGGTGTATATATATATATGTGTGTGTGTATATATTTATATATATCTGTGTGTGTATATATATATGTGTATGTGTATATGTGTGCATGTGTATATATACGTGTGTATGAATATATGTTGTGTGTTTTTATATATATATATGTGTGTATATATATATATATGGTTGTGCATGTGTGTATATATATATATATCTATCTATATATATATTTATATTTATATATATATATATATATATATATATATATATAATGCAATGTGTATCCAAATCAGTGATGGATATGCGTTTCAGAAACTAGGTACATGGTAATGTCTCCATTAATTGATATTGAACATACCTGGAAATTAACAATTACATGTGTGTGTGTGTGTGTATATATATATATACATACATATATATATATATAATTATACACAGTAGAAATTCACTATCCATTTAATTGCCAACTGCGGGTTCCACTTATGAGAAGTACGCTCAATTAAGATGTTTTTTTAATCTAAATCTAGATGTTTTCGGTTGTGTCTGGATGATAGACATTGCTATTTAGACGATTTCGAATGAGATAAGATGAGATGAATAACAAGTAAGATTTTTTTACTTATATATTTTTGTTCCTCACTTTTTGTTTTAGATATTTTTTTTGTTTTTGTTCTTTTCTAAACTTTTCAATTTGTTGTTGTATTTATCTTTTTGTTTGTGGTATGATTAGAATATTCATTCTTAAAGCCATTCATTGTTTTAACTTCTAATATTTCCGGATCTAAAAGTCTAAAAGTAAAAGTTGACGCTCAAACTTGATTCATTAATATTAAGTAATATTTTTCCTCATGTTTAGAGATATACCTGGATTAGATTCTTTTAACCTGATTTCTTCAGTTGTAAATTTGAAAATAAATTTGGCATCATTGCTAAAAGACATGGTTCACTATTATCCTTAGATTTCACCATTAATGGAAGGTCTTGGAACCTATCTATCGTGGATAACATGTTTCTGCTGTATATATACTTATTTTTATGTTTTAATGATTCTTAATGAGTGCAAAATTACTATTATCACTCTGATCCCAGGCAGACGGCTAGGAATTGATATTTTGATTCAAAACAGAGCACACACTCTAATCCTAGGCAGAGATGCCAATCTATATATAAATAATCCCGTCATTTTTTATGGGTACTAAACTAACAAGATGATGAAAAACTAAGTTTGTGTCATTATCCAACCGCATGCCATATGGCATCTATATAAATATTTGTACCTTTGGCTACTGAAGATTTTATGCTTAAAAAGAATCTAAAGTAGTAAATCTGGTAGCTATTTAGAAGCAGAATTAGCAAACTGAATTTAAATTTGTATCACAACAGCTGGTGTCACTTTTCTCTCTGCTCAGCAGCATAGCTGAAAAGTTGATGGAATTAGGTGGCCTGGGAGCTTGGCTCTTTGGGGGGGGGGCCCCTCCTAATGTTTTGTGAGATTTGTCAGCAAAAATGCAATAGGTGAACTACGATTTACAAAACTTTTCGAGGCCCCCTCCATTAATGGCCAGGGCGTATTTTTAAGACCCCCCCCCTCTGTCCGCCTCTGTTTATGCTCATAGACAAGTCATGGATACAACCTTCACTTTTCCCTCAATAGGATAAGACTTAAAGACTGAGCGTTACCCTGAATCCTCTCAAATTGGCTCTTTCGTTTTTACAAATAAATTTTGCCCTTTTGCTGACTATGACTACAGCCATTACTGCTTCTGCTCCACACATCACATTACTTCTAACTCAACCCGTTATGTTTTCATGTGATTTAGACCTAGAGGCAAGAAGCATTTGAAGTGGTGTCACTCACTTCACTCTTCACTATTTTACCCATAGCTAGCGAGGAGAGAAAGATCCATGCCTTTCCCACAGGTACTGATGCAAAGTGAATGCAAACTTTCTCAGCCAGAGATTGAACTCGGTTCGCCTGGTCCATCCCCCACGCTGTTACCTTGCTTGGCCAACCTGCATCTCCGGTCCTTTGATTGTATCACGATTTTCAAGTTTGAATTTCAACTCATGGAGGTAGCTTAAATCCTCCCTCACTTTGTGTGGAAGCTTTATTTCTTAGTGATCAATCATTCATCAAATGTTTCATTCTTCGAGTTGTGAAAGTTTCTTCAAATGTTCAGCGCTTTGGTTACTGTTATTATTTAGAGATAGAGTAAAACCATATTTTATGTATTCATTTGAGTAGTGACATATTTTTTGGTCACACATTTGGTCAAGAGCTAAAAATGATGATGATGATCAGTCTTTTATTGCCCGTCGTTGGTCATAGACCTTCCCCAGGATTCGCCACACCTCTCTATTGCAGTTAATATTTTCTGAACACGCCCAGTTTGTTTTGCCATCTCAGATTGTGCTGGCCTCAAGTCTATATTTAATGTCTGAGGATCTATGTAATCGATTATCTGTCATTCTTGCAACGGGACCAGCCCATTGCCATTTTAGTTTCCTAGTGGTTCTTATGATATGTGAGACTCCTGCTTTTAATGTATATTCTGTTGTAGTGGAAATTCAATGTTTTAGACATAAATCTCAACTTCAAATCTCTTTGTAAGCTTGTTGAAAAATTTTGAATGATCAAAATTTTGTAATGTCATGGTTAGGTTATGAACTGAGCAGCAGTAGCAGCTTTCGACCTAAAAAGTGGATGACTTACTTTAATCACTGTCCCTTTAGCTTTAGTAGAACAACAATACCTTGAATGGTGTGGTTTTCATAAGTGAAAGTTTTGATTGAGGTATCACTCGACAAACAAGCCGGAAAAAAACCATATTGAATTACTAGACTTTGAACAATGCAGTTTTGAATAGTGCATACAAATCTTTGAACAAATCAACCACATCATTCGAGGTATTGCTTCAGTCAGCATATAGTCTTACACTGTATTATGCATACAATACTGTCACTGACACTCAACTTCCTGGTTTTTCCTGAATTGACACCTTTTCCTCCCACCTGCACTACTTGGTGGTCTTTCAGGTGACATAGTCAAGTGTAAAATATTAGTAAAAAAAAAGTAATATCTGTAGAGCAGCATTAACCACCGGAAGTAATGAATGTGTAGTGATGATATCCAATCAGGTGTTACCATGCTAAACCGTCGAAGCTGCCGGCCTTTGGCTTGCAGGCTTTTGCTTCGTACGAATATAGCAATTGCATCTAAATGTTTAAGATGTGTCTAAATATATAAGTACTAGCATATACCGGTAAAAAATTACGAGGCTATTCTTGTATGGATCTGCTCTAAGGAGACTAAGGCTATTATATTTGGTAATGTATTCTTTTATATATCAAGTATTTTAATTTTTAAGTTTTTATTAAAGTTTCAATTGAAGTTGTTTTAAAAGGTGGTTGGACATAAAGTTTTAAGACAAAATCTCATGTCAGAAAAACCACCTGATATTGTGTGGTAAGGAAGAAAAAAGTCATAGGAACAAAATTATATTATTAAAAATCCAAATCATTTTATCACAAGTTGAATATCATTTCAGAGGAAAAAATTAGGACAAAAGAATGGCCATTTCAACATAACTGGCTTTTTTGAAAAGTGTTTGGCTCTGAACTTGGTTTGGCCGTTTTTAACTATTTAGCCATTTTCACTTTGTTGCAGTGATATCTTCAATGAATTCTTTCTCTTTCATGTGTTTCAACAGCATTGAGATGTTTCGGGGTCTATTTTTGCGGGGTTTTACCTGAAACGTCTCCAACTATCAAGCAACTCTACATTCCCCTTCCTGTCTGCCGGTAATATTTTCTTAAAATTGACTACATCTCAAGTAAGATGAAAGGAAAGTTGAAATAAAGAGAGACTCACTCATTCAATCAATAAATCACTTTTTCTTCAACTCACTCTTTTTTTCTTCAAGTCATTCAGACAGCACTTCTTTGACACATAAAAATTTTAATGTATTCTCCTTTGTTATGACGACAGACGATCATTTTTCAATCCATTTCATTTTTTTCTTTAACTCTGTAAATCTATTTCGCGTGAACCAATCCTTTATAACTTTTTGGATATAACAGGATTCTGACATGATAGACAATAGAATAAACTTACTAATTTGCATATGTGGCTTTTATATTGATAGATAGATAGATAGATAACGATGAACAAATGCTTATATAAAAAGCCATGACTTGTTCCAAGTAGAGTTTTAAGATTCATTGCACGTGTGATGAAAGGATCAAATAATGTTATTGCCCTCTTAAAATCATAGCACCTTTCTCCCCCATAGCACCCCTAAACACCTCCCTAGAGTTCACAGCACTCCTTAAGGATAGGGGGGTACTACCACCCACGTTGAGAAGCACAAGATTAATTTGATGTGGATACTAGCATTAGATTTATGAATATCTGTAGAGTCTCAGTTATTTAATGTACATCTAAGATTACTGTGAAATACTATATTCATATTTGATTTGATTACATTAACTAGCTGCTAGTTAATACAGTTATGTTTGATTTGATTAACTAGCGGCTAGTAAAGTTTTGAGCACTGGCTACTTTACTATCTAGCCCGTGTTAAGAACTTCAACATAACTTACCGAAATAGTGTTATATGGTAAATTAGACTATTATAAGTTTCATGAGCTTCATCAGCAGCTGGCAATGCACCGCTTTCATCACTGATTGCTTCATTTATCTTGCTCTATTGTTTACTGTCAGTGACCGGTGAATATTCTAATGTCTTAAACTAAGATTTGCTTCAAGCCCTTCCTATTGTGCCTAGAGCTGAATCTAATTAAACTATCACTTCTACCTATATATAAGTTGACTCCCAGGTACAGAATATGGCCTAAAATTTGCTCCTGAGTTATTACTTACAAGCAGGTATATATGGTAAGTGGCAATTAGGGCATCAAGTCTATCGATAATTTATTGCAAGGTTATCTTGCTATAGGTTCAGTTAATAGCAGTGGGCATCTTGCTCTGGTGTAGTAATTAGCAAGCTAGTCTTACTAGCCATTACCACTGTAGTGAGTTTGATCAGTGAGTGTCTAACACTTGTGACTCCAAAATGTGATGGTCATTTAATTTATATAAAAAGCTCTGTGAGTATTACAAATAAAGACTTCATACAATGAGCTCCTTATTCCTTGCTTTGTCTATTGCACGCCTCTCACAATGATTTGAATAGGGTTGTCCATCTCCTAGACTCATCGCCAATCAAGGCTGAATAGTTCCGTCTGCTCTGTGATTTACTTGTAGTTGGGTAGGGGGGGAGATATGGATTCATGCCTATCAAGGCATTTGCATGAAGTGCACACAAACTGTCTCTGGGCAGCATGATGTGTTGACGGTGAACAATTAAAAAGTTGCTAGGGACCAATTTAGTAAAAAATTACATTGAAAATTGAACCCCATCCCTGGAAACCTATTTAAGGGGAAATTCAAAAAAATTTTTCTACACATAAGGTGCGAATGTTCGAATCTTTAGCCTTCGAACTCCATTGGTGCGGTCTTCATGCACGAGAGAGTTTTTGTTTGATTGTTCTTTTTTTTTATATTACACTGGATCCAATGCACAAGTATTATGACTAGGGGACTGTCTACCGTAGCTTGATATGGATAATTATGGGACTTGAATGAGTTGCTGTGTGCAGCAGTCCTTTCAAATACTCTTGTGAACCATTCGTCTTATAGTCTTACATGCCTATCTACACTTGGTGAATATTGATAATGTATTAGGTTAAGTGAAAATCTTTACTTGGTGAGCTCTTGCAGACACTTGCTTTATATAGCTCTAATGATAATTGTGTGTCATACATTCATATTTTGATCTGTAATCTATTTGCTTTCTTTGGGCTGATTTATTTTCTATAGACACATGTGATTACGGAGACATGTTTTGCAAGTGCAAATAACACTTGATTACAGCCTTTGTGTGTTTGTGCATATGTGCATGCGTATAATTGGCTTCCATTGCAAAAAATTTTCAAATGAGTAATGAACCAAACAGGAACTGCCCAATTAACTAAAAGTAAGCAATACTCGAATAATGTACTCGCGTGTTTGGCTCAGTGGCAGCACAATGGCCGAGGAGGGAGCTATTTGAAAACACCTCCTCAGCATCCATTGGAGAAGGGGGTGGCAAAAGCTTTATAAATAATAGTTCACCTACTGCATTTCTACTGACTAATCTCAATGCTGGAGGTGGTTTGTCAAGGGAGCATGAACCCCCCCCCCGGTTCCATATCTCTAGTTGGGCCTCCAGACTATGGACTCTCATACAAGCGATTTGTGAAGCTTGTTATCAGTCGTCCATGTGTCATATCCGTTGAAAATATGGGTGATCATAACTCTGCGCATTTCCATGATAGCTCTTGAAAGGGACAGTGGAGTAGTTTCCCGTGGCCCCCTCCACGGTTTTGCATTCAGAGTTGTCCTTCTCCTAGACTGCTTACCTTCCGGAGCAAGAGAACCCAATTTTCCCTACTATTTTACCCATAATTTAAGGGGGGGTAGGAGAGATAGATTCATGCTTTTCCAAAGGGTATTAGTGCAAAGTGAATGTGAACAGTTTCAGCCAGAGTTTGAAAATGGCTTGCCAATTCCATTGTTTGCACCGTCAATTGTCATGCCTCTTGCACCTCCTTAGGTTATCACACACTGACTCAAATAAGAGACTATTGTTACTTTAACTGAGAACTACATAAATATCTGGTAGAACAGGTCTGACTTCAACCAACCTTTAAAAGATTTTATTCACCTAAACTATAGCAAGTGTTGGTGAGATGACGGGCATTGCCAAGTAATCCTATTACCCTGAAAAATGCTATAAAGGACCCAGCATGATACCCCATTGATCTACCTGGTTATGGGATAATTTGATTCAATTTCATGCAAAGTTTGGCACCTGGCCATGTTTATTGAGCATCAGTCATTGATTGAAATCACTATGAATTGCATGTAACAAAGCATGCTATCTTGCAAATTACACATAGATACCTATTCAGTTCTCTTATGTTTGGTTCTCTGGTTAAAGAAAAAGACTAAAGGCTAGAGATGAGAGGTTTTACCATGCACGCTAGGTTTGATCGAATTTCTTGAAAAAAATCTTCATCTCGTACTGAAGTCGGGACCGGATAGAACCAACTGATGGCCCTAGGTTAGGACAGGGTTACGTAAAGATGATTGTAGGTCACAGAAATATTTAAAAATCTTCTTTTTTTTTATCATCTCTGTACAGAAATGAACTCTTTCTGGTGCCTGTTATGAAAATGACTCAGAGCTACGCAGTAGTTAAAAAAAAATCCCATTTTTGCAATGTTTTTGTAATTTACTGAAAACATCTTATTATTTTTCCTCATGATAAACACCGTAAAACTCAATATATTCACTGGTTTTTATTGTTACAAATGAAATAGATTTGATAATAAATTGATTAATTATTTTTTTTTTCTGACTGGAGGCCAAAGCCAAACTTGAGTTATTGGCTACAGCCTCATATGTAAATCCGGCACTGACTTGAGGTATTGGGATGGGGAAGGTGGTTTGTGTTATTTTGTCTGTTTTAATTCTCCTTCATTTTACGTGATCAATTTATTATAATCCACTTCTGGCAAGCCACGTCTGTCAAAGCCTCACCAAAAGTTAAGTGTATATCTCGGGAACAAGTTTCTCTACTGTATCCATTGTAAGCTTCTCAACAATGCTGGATGAGGGTTTGAACTTCCCTGGATTAAATCAAGACGTGTATCTCCTAGAGTGGTCACCAACCAAGACTGAAGAGTCCTGTCTTCCCAGCTATTTATTGATAACTTGGTGGAAAAGAGATGGATCCATGCCTTTCTCAGAGGCATTAGTTTGAAGCGAACACATACTGTCTCAGCTGGAATTTGAACTCGGTCCATTTTCCATGCGGCTCAGTCAGCCACACACCCCTCCACCACATGCACATATACACACACCTCCTCTGTTTGAATTATTGATCCGAATTCATTGCTAGGTAACATTAAAGCAGATTATATGACAATAAGACTGACCTTCCTATTGTGAGGCCAGAAAAGTACAGTTTATCAAGTAGAAGACTAATTTTTTATTTCTGACCTTACTGAACAACATATTAACTGTTTTCACTATCTTCTACCATCTTCAGTCAACTTTATAATTCTATTCTCCCAGAGCTTTTTCCTCTTTAATCAAAGAACTTCTCTAGCTGCCTCTTGCAGTCTTCCAGGGAATTGAAATCTTTCTTCATTAAGAAAATTCTGTTAAGAATGGAATGAATGGTTATCTGAAAGGGCAATATCTGGAGAATACTGTTGATGAGTGAAAACTCCCCAATCATAATGTAAGAATTATAGCTTGGTCACCATAGAAATATATGGTCTGATGGAACATTATATCCTTCCTACTAACTAATCCTGAATAAAATTACTTAAAACTAAATCTCCTAATGCCATCTACTGACAAAAACAGGATAAATTTTTTTAGCTTACTCAATATGAGTATAAGACTAACTCTCTTATTATGGGAAATATTACTATATTTTGGTTTGTTGGGAAGAAGCTTTTTTTCAGATTGAAAATCTGGATGATATCAATTACCATTTAAAAATCTTGGTATTAATGTCCTAGCTTAGACTAATTATTCCAGGAGCCAGATTGATGAATCCCATTATAATAGACTTCACCTAGGAAAATTTCAATTCCGAAGCCTTATAGGAACTAGTCCATGACCCATTACTTTGCTAATGATTATTATGTGTATAACAACAGTCTCAACTGTGATGGCTGCTACTGATATTATGTGTGGCAGACACAGAAACTGTCCGCTGAAAGTGCCAACATAGGTTTCTTCAGTTTTCAATTGGTCTGGTTGATTATGTATTTATGGTGTGTAGAGGGTGCAACAATGGAGCTAGAGGGCTGAAAATTCAAGCATTTACTCCTTATTATGTCTATATATGTTCAGTAATCTTACCTCAATGAGTGTTCAGTAGGGGGTTCAATTTGCAATGTGAGTTTACACTAAATTGGTCCTTAGTTTGTGTCTAGCCTCATTCATACCTGTTTTTGAAAATTTAGACTTTTTTGTGATCACTGCCCAAGAAAAGGTGAGAGAAGTAACTTATTTATTGATCAGTCCTTTTTCCAATTTTTTAATTCATGCTGCAAAAAGACATTTGTCATGTGACGGTTTACATTAAGTGACTAACCAGACCTGTTGTGTATGTATATATGTATGTATGTATGTATATATATATATATATATATATATATATATATATATATATATATATATATATATATATATATAAGGCTTGACAGCTTTAAACACTAAACATTAAAAAAATTTAAAAAAGATTTTTTCCTCACTGTAGTCACTTATTTCCCAATATCTGTTAATGTAATTTATGTAATTTTCTTCTGTGATTTTTTTTTCTTTTTATTATATATGATTCAACTCTTCAGAGCTTGATGCGTAGCCATGTTTTGTTTTTTTTCTTTAAAGAAAATTGCTTAATGCCAAGCTGGGTGATAGAAATGATATGATTCAAATTTGGCTTTCAACACATGGATAGGAAAGGTTAAAACTAGAACCATACATAAATTTTCAAAAGATTGTTTATCTTGCACTTCTAAAACCTACAATCCCATGTGGTATAAATATCTGAATATTTGAAGTGCATTCTCTCTTCATCAAAACAACTTACAAAATAGAAGGCAGGTTTGGTTAGTCACTCGATAGAAACCTTCATGTGACCAACGTTTTTTTTGCAGCATGCCGTTTTGGGGATGATCGATCAAAAAATCATTATCAATAGATAAATTTCTTCTCTCGTCATTTGTTGGGCAGTGATCACTAAAAAAAGTCTGAATTTAAAAAAAACAAAAACAAGGGTGAATGCTGCCAGACACAAACTAAGGGATCAATTCAGCATCAACTTATATAGATTCTGAACTGCCTTTAAAAAACAAAAAAACAAATATTTTTCTCGGCATAATAATGGGTGGATTTTTAAATTTTTGCCCTTGGCTCCATTTGAGCCTCTACCATGATACATATCTAACCAACCAGACTAACTGAAGAAACTTATGCTGACAGTTTTGGTTGATGTTTTCTAATTTTTTTAAAAATTGGACTGGAAGGAAGAAGATATCATAAAGACCAAATGGTTGAAGTGAAGATTCAGTCCAGTAAATACCCTTTTGACTTCTTCTCCATCGTTTGCGGACATAGGTTTGTTCTGTTTGCTTTAGATAACTCACATTAAAATAGTCTGGACTCCTCACATTCTGTCTTGTGTATCTCTTTTCTATCGATGCTAATTTTGCTGATCATCACCTTGCTCGTCTCGTCTTGGCTCGCTTCCTTTGTAATCTGCTTTGAGTAGAAAGAAATGATTTCCTTTTGGCTCAGCTTGCTGACCTGTTATTATGTGCTGCCTCTGATCTGTCGCTGGGCACCCATGCCATTTGTACATCTCGTGAAAGATCCACTATTTTAGATTCCGTGTTACAGAGAAAGAGAGGGAACCCGATCTTTTCCTAAGCCTTTGAATTGTAAAGAGGAAGTGTTCTTGCATGAAAGAAAAACCTAAATGAAGAAAAATGTGGAACGGGATGTTTGGTACAAATGGTTGGTGTAAATTTAGAAATAATTCTATATGCTTGCAAATACAATGCACCTTTCTGAGGAGAGTGATTCATCAAGAAGTCTGCTATGTTTTCTTAATAACTGTCATTTTCATTACAGCTCAACAGTCTCATCATTATAAATCAGAAGTGACATTGCAAAATAGTAAAACAAATTATGTGTGTACCTTAATTTCTATGATTTTTCAATAGCACGGTTTATTTACATTTTATGTATGTATGAGAGCACGTTACTGCTACAATCAAGTCCAGTAAAATAGTGTTTTTGTTTCATTCCTATCTTTGTCTTTTCAATCAGACTCTATTCTCCTTTGGTATCTTCCAGTTTATGTGCACGGAGAAAATGTTTTATCTTTTCTCATTATTGAATTCCATACTGTAGATATATTTATTTAGGTAACATAAGTATCGTTGATTAAATAAATATCGAGAACTCAGGATAGATAAATCACTAGAAAGTTTTTTTCCTAGGTAAGTTTCTGCTTAAACGCATCACCAAACAAGGCTTCTAAAAGTGATCTACCGGACATATATATCCCAGCAGTCATAGCAACTTGGGGATACATGTCATAGGAGTCTCAAAAGGATTAAGTCAGATCTATTTTCTTTCTTTTTCTGTAATTTCTGTGATCATTCTTTCTTTTCTTTTTCTTTAAACTTATTTAATTATACAATCCATTAATTTTTGACATAGAAAATTAAAGAAAAAAAAGAACAGAAAATTGTTGTTTTCAAAACTCGTGATGTTTCTCTCTTGTCTTTTTGAAAATATTTATTTGACAAAGATTTTTAAGTGGAGCCTTATTGAATTTTCTAGTAAATTCATAACATTATTTGTAACACTCTTAAATTGTTTGAGAATTCTGAGATGAAGTAATTTCACAATTACAATATTTTCTTGATTACCCATTAGAAAACATTAATGAAAACTGTCACCAAAGCTGTCAAAATAGTTTTTTTTCAATTTTCAAGTTGGTCTGGCTGGCGATGTATGTATGTATGTATGTATGATATGTGGAGGCCTCACAAATTGAGCTTGAGGGCTGAAATTTTAAACATTTACTCTTTGTTATTGCCTAGAAAAAAAGTTGATCTTTTTTAAACCCCCACCCCAATAGATTTTTAGTGGGGGAGCTCAATTTGCAATAAAAGTTAATATTAAATTTATCCCTTAGTTTGTGTCTGATAGCATTCATGCTTGATTTTGGAAAGACAGACTTTTTTGTCATCGCAAGCCAACAAAAGGTGTTTATTCCTTTTTCACAATTTTTTGATTGATCACTCTCAATAGGGTATGCTGCTAATTGATGTTGGTCATGTGAGGGTTTCTACTGAGTGACTAACCAGACTAGTTTTGTTTTTGTTTTTTTATCTGATCTAGTTGGTTTTTTTAAAATGAAAATGTTCTCTTGCTGAACCATTCTTTGGTCAATAAACTAAATTGTGGAAATTAAGGTGTCACCCATGAAAGGCATCGCCTGAGGTCTGGGATGTGAATTTGAGTTTCATCCAAAGCCGTTTCTTTATTCTGAATCCTCGCAATTTAGTTGAATGGTCAAAGAATTAATTGGCCAAATGATGTTGTGATAAAAACAAGAAAAACAGGTGAAAACTGAAGAATGGATCAGCCAAAGTTGTAATGGTAATAGTATCAAGAGTAAAAAGAAGGGGTTCAATTATCTGAATTTGAAATATTAATGACTCTTGTCAAAGTCATCAACAAAATAAAATCTTATTTCACAGAAATGTCTGCCAAACAAAATCAACTTCTTTTTTCCAATGATAAATAAAACCAAGTTTGAAAAGCCTTCATATTAGACAAATACAGACTCCTTGAATAACTGTAGCCTTCAAAGATGGCAAAGGGTTCTATTTTTCTTCATACGTGTATTTATTGTTACTTGTTTATTCCAGTGCTCCTGACCATACCGTTTTGTATACAGACTTGAAAATTGGCATCAGTCTTCCACTAAACCACTTCTAAAAATGTTTTTTGATGTTTGGAAAAAGACTTTTTGACCTTTTTGTGGCCTTATTTTGACAGGTTTATTAATAACATCAAGATTCTCCAGAATCTAGACGTTTTTTACTCTATTTTTGATGTTTTCAGTGAGAAATGCCAGTGATGTCATAAATAGAATTTATTTTGACAGTATCTTTTCTTCGATTTTTACAAAACTTCAAAATTTGATGCCATGGTTGTTCAATTATTGACTGTAATTTTTTTGATTGATTTATTTTTGTTTCTTTTTATTAAAAACTGTCAACATCAACATAGGTTTCTGTAGTTTTCAAGTGAGCCCCACTAGTTGGATATGTATGTATAACATGTACAGGCCTCACAAATTGATCTTGAGGGCTGGAAATTCAAAAATTTTCTCTTCATTATATTTAGAAAAAGTTTTCTTAGTTTCTTTGAAATTACCAACTTAAATCAGTTTTTAAGAGGGGGGGGGTCAAATTGCATGTATATTCAATGGGTCCCTTATTATGTCCGCCAACCAAAGTTCAGGCTTTTTAGTGATCACTGCTCAACAAAAGACAAGAGAAGTTATTCATTTATTGATCATCCCTTTTCCATGTTTTTAATTGATCACCCCCAACACAGCATACAAATGACACTGGTCATGTGTTGGCTTATATCATCCTCTTTTTTAGTTGTTAGATGAGACCTGGACCTACATCCCATAATTGGGTGATTGAATAAAGAATGTTGTGATAAAAACAAGTGAAGTAGATGGAAAATAGTCAAAATTATTTGTAATCTGGTGAAAATATTTTGGAGGTGGTGTAGGTTCTCAGCAAAAAGGACTACGTAGTCTACAAATCTGAGGTTGCTTAGATATTCGCCGACCACTACATCTACCTAGGACAACGCGTCTTTGAAACCCTCAAAAGAAGAGGTATGTTGGACATAGACCTTCCCCAGGATCTGCCACATTTCTCTATCAAGGGCATCGCGGAGCCAGTATTTTCTGATTTTGTCTAGTTTATCTCTCCATCTTGTGTTCTACCAGCTCCACTATGGCATGTGATCTCTGGGGATCTATGTTGTGAGTCATGATGTCCGTTGATCATCAGCCATCTTGCGATATGACCAGCCCATTGCCATTCAAATTTCCTGATAGATTCTATGATAACTCAGACTCCTGTTTTCTTCCTGATATACTATGCTGTCTTGTGATCTCTCCTCGTAAGTCTGAGCATGATTCTCTCATGCGGGCTTTGCATGCTTCTCAGTTTGCAGGTCTGTCTCTTGGCTAGGTTCCATGTTTCAGCTCCATAAGTGACTATCGGGAGGATGCATTGGTTGTATACTCTTCTTTTTAGGATTATTAGGATTGTCTTGTTTTTGAAGGTTGAGATTGCACTGCCAAAGTCTTGCCATCATACAGTGATTCTTTGCTTGATTTCTTCTTCTTTTGTGGATTTCATAGAGATTCGTTGTCTTAAGTAGATTTAGCGGTCTACTTTCCCCAGTTTTGCATCTTCGATTTTGACAGTTATGTTCTTATTCTCATTGTGGTTGTTGCACGTGACTTTCATTTTACTGTGGCCTATGTTTGGCAACTGCTCTACAATCTGAGCTACTAAAGTTAATGTGACTGGCAGAAACTCAAATCAGACCTTTAAACTCATCCTTTCTTCTTTAGTTGCTCGGCACCATATTTGTTATTGTTTTTGAGTACACTAGTTGTATAATTAGCTCCAGCACACTTCTTCCTGGGATTGGAGTGTATTATCTAGGCACCCATTGAAAAGTATTCAACTCACAAAATGTATATGATATTCAATGATATTAAAAGTATAAAAAAAGATGAAACTATTTATCAAAATCATAGCTTTATGGGGAGCTGATGATCAATCAACACTACTGGGGAGCCATGTTAATATAATTGTTTTGTTTTTAAATCTCTGAAAAAGTTACATAGTAAATGAATGATGATCCCAACAAGAAGAATTCACACATAGTACCACAATATCTGATTCTGTGTAAAACGTAAAACCCACTGAAAAAAACTTCATAAATTACATTAAAGGACATTGGGAAACAATTGACTGAAATGACATAAATTTTTGGAATATTTTTTCTTATACATTTAGTCTTTGAAGCTGTAAAGCTCTCTAGACTATATGTATGGATGCATATTGCATTTTATGTGTGTAGATTTGTTAATGCTTTTTCATGATGATGATGATTGTTCAATAGCCTGAAACCCCTTTATCTTGCTTTTTTTCTATTAGAGAAAAAAAAAATCTTTTCAAAGAATAAAGGAAAAAAAGATAACATTTAAATTTTATCTTAGAATTTATAATGTCAAGCAACTTTTAGCTCAGATTTCAGTATTTCAATGGTATTAAATGTATAAAAAATGTACCAAATCTCAATGGAATGTTAATGTGTACATGCAAAATTTAATTTAAAATCACCATTACTCTGCATTTTATACTGTGCTCTAATATGCAGATATACAAGCAGGGAATGATATTTCTCTAGCTACAAAACTTTTTGAATCAAACAAGTTTGTAAGGAGGAATAAACATATCTCAAAAATGTAGTTTAAGAAGTCATTATTTGTTCTGATAAGCAAAAAAGTGGAGGAGATTTTGATAATTTTATATTCATTCTGGGGAAGGTCAGTGTCCAACGACAGGACATCAAAAGACTGATGATGGTGAGGATATTCAAATTGGTATGAAAAAAAAAATGAATATCAAGTATTAATTAACCAATACCTTCTTGTTTGATTATCAGATCTTGATTACCTTCTGGTAAGTTTTTTTCTAAGTTACTTCTATTCTATACAAAGTAAATCCTACTGAAATTCACCAAACGTCTGTCCATCCTTACGTGTCAGTGAAACTCATGAACCACACGACATATCCACATGAAAATTAACTGATGGAAGTCCTGGCATGGTTTAACAAGTCAGTTTAGAAAATTGAAAAAAAAAAAAAGTGTGGGGTCTGCGTTCACACTCAGCCCTATGATATAGATCTAATTTTCATCTATCTGTATAATACTGAAAATCTAATTCTACTTATCTGTATGTGATCCCCAAGTAGCCAAATGGGTGCATTGTAATGAAGGGTATCAAATCAAGGTATCCCTTCAATATGCTACCTTGCGGAATGCAAAAAAGTTTGGGTAATATGCAACTAAATAATGATAATGGGGGAGTTGCTTGCACACTCTCCCTAATGATATTGATGTGGTCTTCATCTATCTATCTATCTATCTATCTATCTGAATAATGCTAAAAGTCTGATTCTGTCAATCTGTATCGAACTTGTTGAGCTGGTTTTCATCTAGTTAGATGTAAGCTATTAATTGTCAGGAAATTGAAACTACACGTTTTTCTAACATAATATACTCAACCATTATTAATTTTTGACTTGTATTTGTTCTATTCTAATTCTGCTTGGTTTTCATTAAGATAGAAGAAATACTAGTGAAAAATTAATAATATTTGATGATATTTCATCTAATAGAAATTCAAGCTAATATTAATTTGAAAAAGATTCCTTTTCTTGTTTAAAAATGATTTTACAGTATGGACTGAATGATTTGTCATTTTAATAAACAAAAGACAAACCCTGAAAGATTATTATTTCATGTTGTATAAATAGCATTTTTTTTTTCAATTTTCCAAATCCATATTCATCTTTGACTTGATTGAAGCTATTAGCCCAAAATAAGATTTTGACTATTGATAGAGCTGAGACGTCACATTCTGTATGTGTCTTCAGAAGTAATGGTGGGATAGCATTCTCTAATAAACTAGCCTGTCTGGGAAATAATGGCCTTCCTTCTCACTTGTAAGAGTCTTGGTAAATTTAATTATGAGGAGATCATGGCCTAAATGGTAATTTCCCTGAAAGATATATTGATTATATTTTCTGTTTATTCAAAAGTAAGGAGGGACGATAACTTGTTTTGATATCTTCATTTCTACAACCTTAATTTCATTAGGGTCTTTGGCAAAGTTAGGTTAATTTCCTTGGATGTGTTCATTGAAAATAAAAAAATCATCTAAAATTGATCACCTCTGCCTTTAAAAAAAAAAAAGAGGAGATATAAATTTTATCAACAAATGAAGTTTTCTATCGTATAGTTTTCTTTAGTTTTTGTCCAAAGATAAATAGAAAAACAACATTTTGGTGACAAGATTAACATTGTAGATTAGTCTTAGTATAGACCTATGACTATTAGGTGTCATTTTGCTGTATTATTATTTTTACCTTAATAGCTGATTGTTTTATCTTATAGGAACTTTTGTTCTCTTTATCAAACTCCTTTCTACAAGTCATCCAAGTGAACAGCTGATATTTTCAATATACTTCCTCTCAAGAAAAGTTCAATGTTTTTCTTATTACACCATTTAATGTGTATGTGTATCTCATGAAAGACAATATTAGGTTAGTGAGGTCAACTCATGGAGTCCTACCATGGTTTAATATTTAGTTTGGAAATTCATATTCAAAGATTTGGTGTCTGAGATCTTTTCTAAGATTCGATTTAAATATGTTTGTGTTTGTAGAAGAGACTGTGGCATCTGATAGCTTGTCCCAGGCAGGAGAGGATCTGTCTGGGAAGTGCTTTCAATCCTCAATGGCTGTTTGAATTTTGTAGCTTCTTGCTGTGACCTCTGGTTGCACTGCTTAGGGATGTCTTAAGCATGATTTTATCTGCCCAGATGCTGCACTTACAGTATTAGTCAGTGGCGTGTAGACCAGAGGTTATCCTGTTTACATCTGGTAAATCAGTGTGGGTTCTTCTGTGGGTTAGTGTCTTTGTTATGTCTAAGAAAATTTCTCAGTAGATATAGATACATTTTTAGCATGGCGTGTTTAAATGAAATTGTGATTAATCTTAGGCAGTATATGTACTACAGAGATGTGGGTGGCTTAATTGTTAACAGCATAGAGAATAGAATTTGCGAACAGAGCTCAAACTCTGGCTCAGTCTTAATTCACTTTTTACTAATAGTCTTGTAAAAGTCATATGGCAGATTGGGCTCTCTGGCTATGGTTTGCAACCAATCTAAGAGAAGGACAAGTCTGATTCCAAACCAGAGATTGGAGATGGATACCAACTTCTGCCTTGCTTCTGGTAACTCCCTTAGCCAAGCTAATGCTTCATGTATCATTTCACTTTACTTTAGACAACATCAGCTTGTCCGAGCTAGGGAAATTTTGTCAGCTGGATATCCCAGGATCATCATACACTTTGCCCAGGGTTGTGCCCTTAGGAGGTCACTTCAGTGTCACACTATATTCTCTTAAAACAGAAATAGTCTATCTTGAGACCAAGTCCAACTTTGTAAGATTTGATGACACAGAATTCATTTCAAGATTAAGCAATTTAATCCAGTCTCTTGTCAAGTTTCATTTCTAATAGAATCCTATGGTGGGATTTGGAAGTTATTGTCACATTCATCAAGAGAAAAACATATATTGAATCACCATAGCCCCCAAAATGACCAACCCACCAGCCAAGTGAGCTACAGATTCTTCTTTCTTTGAGTGTCTGTGTATATCTATGTGTGCATGTGTCTCCGGGTACATTTTTGGAGCCACGAACTTGAAAATATGCATGAGGCATTATCTAGAAATTTTTTTTTTGTTTTTTCCAAAGAGTCCTTTTGGGGGGTCTCTATGGTCATTTCAGACTAACAATGCCCAAATCATGTGCTGGTATTTTTTTAAGATAATTTTAGATAAAAGATTTTTTAGATACTGACTATAAGAAAAAACACAGGAAAACTAGAAAAATGAACGAATGAGAAATGTCTTTACTTTCTAATTTGATGATAACTACATGTTTAAAAGAAGGGATGCTGCTTAAATACACAAATACTGAAACAAAATATATATAACTTAAAATAGATTAAAAGAATACAGGTTCAAGTTTGATTATTGGATTCTATATAGCTACCATCAATGTCTCCAATCATTATCATCATCAGTAGCCTTTTAGCATCCGTCGTTGTACTTACACCATCCCCTAGATGCGATTGATATCATGGCCATCACAAAGCCAATACTTTCTAAACTTGTCTAGTTTGTAACGCCATTTCATTTTTGCAGGCAAGTTTTGTAGGGAGTCACTTTGTACGTAATGATGTCCAGCAGCTGTCTGTCATTCTTGCAACATGACCAACCCATTGCCATTTGAGTTTTCTTATTGATTCTATGCTATCACTGAATCCTTCTATAGGACTCAGTGATCAATTGTTTTGAAGAACCCACTTTTCAGCATTTCATGTGTGATTTTCTTTAATTGCTTCAGTGATACGATTATGAATAAGATCCATTATTGGTATGAAGAGGAAAAGAGAAATTCTAAATGGTTTTCATTGTAGTCATCATCAACTTTTTAGCCTCTATCTTCAGACATAAACTTTCCCAGAATTTGCCAAATCTCTTTATCATGGGCATTGCAGAGACAGTACTTTCTGAACCTATCTAGTTTGTGACACTACCTCATTTTCTGCTGGTCACAATTTTGTGTATGATCTCTTGGAATCAATGCTGTTAGTTGTGATGTCCATGATTTGTCTGTCATCCTCTCAACATAAGCCACCTATTCTTCTTTGAGTTTCTAGTTGTTTCTATGATATCCCTGACTCCTGTTTTCCCATAATATACTGTGCTGTCTTGTGATCTCTCCATGTGATGTTGAACACGATTCCCTCCTAAGCACATTGCATGGAGAAATGTAAACAGAACATTCATTTTGTGAGAAATTGTGCCAATGATAATGCCAAGATGATAGATGCTTGAAATTTCCCCAATTTCACCTAAAAAGATGGTTACATTAAGGACCAGTGGTGTCATACTGCTTGAATGTGTGGGGATAGCACCCTCTTGCATTTTTAAAGCATTTCCCCAATATCTATCTACTATTATAATCATTTATTGGATGATTCACTTATAAGAAAATTAGCCAGTATATATCGAAATGCTCTCCCAATGTAGCTTCAAAAATTCTCAGAAATTAGTTGAATTTAGAAAAGGTCCCACTTCTCCCATCAAGAGCTGGCACCCTTGAGTTCCGTCACTTCTTTTTCCAAAACCAAACTACTGTTAGGGACACCCTGTATAATTCACAGTATCTGATTCAACATTTTAGTAAGTTGTTACGTATTTCCTTCCTTTTTCTATCCTACATGCCTCAATTCATGAAACCAATGTTTCAGTGAGAATTATCTGTAAATTGTTGATGCTCAGTTCATTGTCCTTTGGCCCTTGTCCACACACACCCCTTCCATTCCTGAGGCGCGTTTGCTAGGAGCTCTCCATCTCTTATGAGAAATGTGGCACAGTTTATTCAGTTGATCAGAGATATGCTTATCCAATCAACTGTAATGACCAGTCTGGTTGTTGTCAGCCTGTTCACATAGCCTGCTGGGAATGAGAGCATGGTTGTGATTGGAGCTAAATTCAACACAAGCATCCAATTTTAGCGAACAGAACTTATGCATATCATGTCTCCTGAGATGTACCTTGAATGTCAATGTTCTTGATATAGATATTAGATATTCCTAACAGGGATTACCAATTAGCAGAACAGATTGCACAAGACCTTTGCAATTGCACGAATTATGTTAAATTAATAAGCGGAGGTCTGTAGGAGAGCAGACCCATTGCGTCGGTGACATGACTCGAGGTGCATATCAAAGCAGCTCTTTGATGCCAAAAAATCTCTCTGAAACAGTTCTGTGAGGGTTGTTGGTAAAATAAAAGAAGCAACCAGAAGCAACAAGAAGTGAGCCAAAGACATCATTTATACCAGTAAAAATTGCGCTGATAAACAAATAATCCTAATAATAATCCCAGACCCAAACATAATCCTTAATTATTCATGACAAGCCTAAGCATATAAGCTTTCTTAAATTACATTCACTTTGATTCTGGTTAAGAGAAGTGGAAGGAAGCAACTAAAAGTGAAACAAAAATATCAATTTTTATTGGCAAAAATTGCTCTGGTCAATGAAATAGCCTTACCCTTAATCCAAATCCTAACCATAAATCTTTTAATTAAACACCACAAATCTCTGTATGAAATCTTTTTAAGATTACATTACTCATACTTCACATTGCTTCTTGTACTTTTCAGGAACCAATTCTGTGATGGCACCAGAAATTCAGGGTCTTTAATTCAGAAGAAACTGTCACCAAAGGTTTCTTCAGTTTTCATATTGGTCTGGCTGGCTATCTATGTATCTATCTTTCTATCTATCTATGTATCAGGGATACAGGCTCCATCAAGAGAGCTAGAGGGCTGAAAATTTAAACATTCACTCATTCATTCTGTTTTTTTGAAAAACCTCTTTAATAGGTTTTCAGTGGGTAGGGGTAATTAGCAGTGTAAGTTTATGCTAAATAGATCACTTATTTTGTATCCAGCTTTACTCACACTCTTTTTTTAAATTCAAATTTTTTTAGGGATCATTACTCAACAAAATACGAAAGACATAACTCATTCATTGATTGCCTTTTTTTTCCGAATCTTTTAATTGATTACCCAGAACATGACATGCTGCCAAAAAATGTTGGGTACATGACTCTTTCTGTTGACCTGTTTTATTTTTTTTTAATCTTTGAGAGACTTCCGTTCTGTCTTGCTGCTGCTGTCTTAGGTTTAACTAAATTCATTTTGAAGAAGCATTTTCTTTTGTGACATCACTTGATTGAAAAAACATGTATCTTCATATTTCCTGATGAAACATATGAAAGAAAAAGAAAGAGGAAACTGAAGCCACTAAGTGACATGGTGTCCATCTTTCAATTCTAGAATGAGATTTGAATCAATAATAAGAATTCAAATAAAGTTTTGCTATTTCTTTGTATGAATCAGTAGGAATTTCTGTTGACTCATACTTGAAAGCTTTGTTGCTAGAAAACGTCTCTCTCCTTAGACACAAATTATTAGCTTAGTAATATTTTCTGGGAAAGGTTTCTTGGCCAATCCTCTTCTCAAGACTCCTGTAATCATTTTAGATTTTCGCTTGATTTTCAAATTTTTTTCACTGCAGATGCATAGTTGTATGATTATTGTTCTATCAATTCATAGTTTTTGATGAGAGCTGTATTTTATAAAGAGCACATAATTCAGTAGTGCATCTTATGTGGAAGAAACAAAATTGTCCAGCAATTCTTGTTTTTTTATATTTCAATTATCAAATATTCTGATTTTCTAATAATGAGATTATTGGGTATTTTTATACTTTGTTGAATAATTCTTTCACTTCTATCATCTCTGTTTCTTTGAAACTTGAGCGTTGGATTTCCCTCTTCTCTTGATCTGATAACAGTCCTTTTCTAGATGTTATGAATTGGTTGAATGTATATCAAATGATCTACATTCATACAATATTCTTGTGGACATAAAAAAAATTGTGAATGAAGGAAAAATCCAACAGAAAGTATGTGGAGTTCTGAGGTAGATCCAGGGTTTTGACAGGAGAAGGTGAGACATATTGGAATGGCAAAAAATAATTTTTACAAAAAATTGAAAAATAAAAAATTTCCAACATCGAAAACAAGAAAGTAATGTGTTATACGGTATTTTTCACTTACATTTGTGGCTCTTTAGCACTAGAACTGACAAAAGAGTTATAAAGTAAAAAAATGACCAAAGAAATTTACCACGGAAGCAATAGATTAGGAAAAAAAAAAATTGAAGGATATGACGGAATACACCTCACTTATTACAGATAAAAAACAGAATGCCTCATTTTTGTTTTTAATTACTTATTATTTTAATTTTCTATTTATAAGGTTTCCTCATCAAGATATTTAAAAAGAAAATTGTACCATGCTTTGTCCGAGCAGGAGTTGTTCCAGACCTCTTTCCCTCTTCCACTGGAGATACTGTGGGGGTCTGTGTGGAAATTCTGCTTTTGCAAAACACGTGTAGAATGAGGAAGGAAAGTAGCAAGCCACAAGGAATAAAGTTATCACAGTTGACAAGGGAGGGCATCTGGGAGGAAATAATGCTGCACCAGAGGGCAGCACATATGGCACTAAGTGAAGACCTGATTAACAAGCCCGATATTGCCAATATTGGCCCTCGCCTACTTAAAGAACAAAAGAAATTTCAGGAATATCTCTGGTGCACCTGGGTCCATCTAGTTCAAAGAGTTCATGAGAGCACCCGCACTGTACCTTGGAATGTGACAATCCTCCCAAAATATTTGTTGACAGGATATTAGCAGAAAACTGACAGACGGGCATGTCTCCTGCCTTACATAATTCATACGTGTAGATGTATAGAGACAAGCTAAGCACACACACAAAGTTTATTGAGTGGTATGCACCCATAATTCAATTTCTTATGTCTTCTACTGACACCAGATTACACTAATGCAGAGAAAACAATCTTGTGCAGCCAGTGGACATTCAGACAGATATTTACCGTAAAGTCATGGAGACATCACATATATCTTTTGATTTGATACGATCAATATTAGATGATATATAGACAAAAAGATCACAAAATAAGCATTGATCAGGTGTTAGGATATTACTTAGTTATCTGGCCTACACATGAATTTGATACACAGAATGATTCCGTTTGCTAATACATAGTCATTAGAGGCTTATATAGTGAGTATTTGATGCCTCATTATGGCTTGATATTTTCAATAACAATATATGTACCGGAATGCTCATGGCTTGTTCAGAATTTATGGCAGTGTAAAATTACTTATTGCCTAAGATAAAAGATGACAGCTAAATGCAAATTACCTTAAGTGATTTATTTTTGGAGCAAGAAAACTGACTTTTGGTTGTGAGTAGTAATCTTTTCTTCTATGATAATTAGGAGTATACGTACCGTGGACAAAATATGTTGTAAACTGCGGGTGCATAATACCTCTGCTGGGATAACAAAGCAAACATGATGTATAAAAAATATAATATCTCATCTTTTATGTTGAAGGAGGGACCTTTTATTTCCTGAACATAAAATAATACTGAGACAAAAACTCTGTATGCAGGGAAGAGGAAAATTCTTCAGATTTTCCGTGTGTCTTTGTGACTTCTTTCACGTTGCTTTCCAAATGCATGGATTTCAAGCTTATCTGTTCCTGTCTTTGAAAGCCCATCACTCTCTGTCCCTCTAGGCTTGTCTTCTCAAATAAATAGTTCTCTTATCCTCCTCTTGTCAGTGTTAATCTTGCCTCACATTGATCAGATGCCATGTAAACATTATCCCCAAACATTCCAATCATTACTGATTTATAATCTTCCATTAAGATTTCTACTCGCAATATTTTTATTTATGTATATATGTATATATATATATATATATATATATATATATATACATATATGTGCAATATTTATAATCATTCTGTCGGATCACATATCTATGTCTTAATACGTAACGGTCGCGTTGAAAGAAATGAATAGGCCCAGAATAAATGAGATAAGAATTTGGAGTGAAAACAGTTATTTGGGCCTTTGCATTACAGCGAACCGTTTAACTTAATGGTAATAGCAATGCTACTTTGAAGAGGCTACCGTAACGGTTGCAGGTTCGATTCCTGCAGCAGCCCTATCACTTTTAATTGTTTATTCTATTTACATTGTCTAGGGCGACTGATACATTAACCTTGTAATGATGGGAAATCATTTCAAATGAAAGTTTCTTCATGATATAACGCAATTTATTATCAGTCTTTATAATCCGACATGTAAGATGATATACACACATTCATTGTTTTTTTCTCGACTAAATGTGTTTATTTCCAACAATGCTTTAAAAGAATGCCTGGAATGTAGCATGTTTGGATTAGCTTAGGCTTTCACTACAGAAAACTAAGCAAGTAATTTCCTGTTAATTTCTGAAATACAAGCTCAATACAGAAAAAAGGGCTTCCTTTCTGCCGTCTAATAAGTTATGTTAATGATTTTTCCCTTAGTATAAAAAAACTGTCAGTGTAGGTTTCTTTAGTTTTCAAGTTGATCTGGCTATGTATTGCATGTTCAGAAAATTTAAACATTTACTCCTTATTTAGTCTGGAAAAAACATGGTTTTTTTTTTCAAATACCGTTCCCCCATTAGGTTTTTAGTGGGGAAGGGTTAATTTACATTATAGGTCAATGTTGAATAGGTCCTTCAGTTATTGACTGGTTGTGTTCACTCTAGTTTTTTAAAAATTTGGCCCTTTTTTTGTCGTCACTGCCCAACAAAGGACAAGAGAAGTAAGTTATTCATTGATCACCCCTTCTTCAATTTTTTTTATTGATCAGTCCCAACACAGCATGCTGTCAGATGACGTTGGTTACATAGCAGTTACTATTGAGTGACTAACCAGACCTGCTATTCTTATTATTTCCATTTGAATGTGAAAATGTTTTTCTAAAATCTCCTAATATATATTTAGTTCAAGCTATTGTTTTTTCTGTGTCATAGAAAATGGACAAAATTCTTCGTATAAAAACACTTCACAAATAAAGAAAACTGGTGGCATTTCTTAAAACGGATCGAATTGAAATAAATCATTTTTTTTTCTTTCTTAATTTTGTTTGGACAATTGGAACTTTTCTTCCCATCCTTGATTTTATCCACACAAATTTCAGCCAATCCATTCTTGAGACCTTGTCAAGTGTATAATCCAAGAGAGGAAGCAAACTTTTTTTCTCCAGGCAATTATGGCTACAGGAAAAAAAATTGTCATTAATATACCATCCAGAACAATCCATTTCAGCACAGCTGGGTACACAGATTCAACCATCCTACCAACCATTATACAAGAAGAACAGATTGTTGTAAACATGCTGACAGTATTAAGGATTCAAACAAGAGATCCTATTGTCTGAAAAAAAATTTGGAAAGTTAATGACCCTTCACAATGTTTTTGACAATGATTTTTTCCTCTTTCCAATTCTTCAAATCTGATTTCAAACTTTATAATAGTGTTTTTAGCAATCCATTACGCAAAACCATCAAAGTTCTTTTTTTTTTTTTAGAGACATTTCAAGAGCTTTAAATGAAGGATTAAACTTGATGAATTATTAAGATTGATGCTTCATTTAGCAATAATCATCTTTCATTTCAGATGCATATTTGTTAAGAGCAAACCAATAAGTTTTATCATTTTTTAATTGAAATTGAAAAATGAGTGAATACTTCACTTTTGAATTTGCTAAAGAAATTAAAATCAGGAGAGGAGATTTTTTTTCTTTTTGTTAGCCAAATAGTTATTTTGTTGTGTGTCTACTTGAATCCTTCTTTTGCTTTATGTGGTATCCAAATGTGTCGAATTCGCTAATGGCAACTCCTACAGGTATAAGTACAGGTGAGTAGAATGGCCATGGACAAAAACTATGGTTGCATTATACCTCCACTAGAATATCAAGGCAAACATGATATATAGAAAGATATGATGTCTCATTTTTGTGTTGATAGAGAGACCCCTAATTTCCTCAACATAAAACAATACTCAGACAAAAACTTTGTATGCAGGGAGAGGGGAAAACTCTTTAGATTATCCGTGCCCATCTGTTTTTGTGACTACTGTACCACATTACTTTCCAAATGCATCGATTTTTAGCTTATCTATCCCTTTCTTTGAAACCCCATCTTTCTCTGTCCCTCTAAGCTGGTCTTTCCAAATAAATCGTTCTCTTATCCTCCCCTTGTCAGTGTTAATCTAGCCTCACACTGATCAGATACTATATAATTATTATCTTGAAACATTCCAACCAAGCATACAGGGAAAGACAGTTGCTATGCTTTATCTTGTTATAGGAATTTACGATTTTCTACCTGGTATCTTATTTCATATTATGCAGAAACATATATTGAAGCATATGCTGTACCTGTCATAAGTATTTTGAACAAACAGCCATTTTACATCTAATTGCTCACGTTTGAGAATTAAAAACAAGACATTACACAAGAAGAACCGATTTTTGTGCAGACACCATAACAAGGCATGCCTTTTGTCTTGTTCTGTGGTCCTGAATGTTTAATTTCTGAAAAATGTTTTTATAATGGAATTAAAATGATAAATGGAAATAGCGATTTTTGGTTCTATCTTCTTATAATCTTAGTCAGAATAAATCAAAGAGATTAAAAAATATTGAACAGGCATTGCTATATGGAAGAGTTGCTAAACTAGTGGTTTGATCTTAATCACCCCCCTCTGCTCAAAATTTATAACGGCCCCTGCAACCCCAGGAAATAAAAACAGATTTTCTGCTTGCTCAAATATTTATTAGCAATACTTTTTTATAGATAAATATAAAAATTATCGATGATAAAAAATTTGGTTCTTGCATAATGTTCCCGTTTCAAATACTTATTAGCAATACTTTTTTAGATTTATATTATGATTGATAAAAAATTTGGTTCTTCCATAATGTTCCTGTTTTCAAACACTTAGCACAGCAAAAGCAAAATGTCTATTTGTTCATATGCTTATGACAGGTACTGTACAAGAAATATCCCAGAAGTTGTCAATTCCATATCTTTGCTATGTACATTACTTTGGTTGAGGAACAATGCATTACCTTAGAGAAAATAGATTAGCAGAAAGGTGAAGTTGTGAGATCAAATCCTGAGAGACGATGTCGGGTGTGACAAAAAAGCCAGGAATGTGAAGAATATTTTCTACTCGATGAGTATTCACAAATTCAGAACTCCCTGAAGGTGATTCAATGTGCCTGAAACAACCTGATGTGTACATTGACTGAAATGGTGGACTCAATCAATGAATATTAGGATGCTAGCCAGGAAAAGAGTTGAAATTGAGTATTACAGGTTGTACCTCTCTAATCCTGAGCTCTGTTGTCTGACAACTCCAATGATCTGATATATTTTGAATCCGCCTCATTGATTTGCTAGAGTTCTTAGAATCGGTTTCAAACTTCAGTTTGAACTGTAATTTAGTGGTTTGAAAACCAGTGTTAAAATCATCATCATCACCATCAGTCTCTTAATGTCCATCGCTAGACATAGACCTTCTGCAGGATTCACCACACTTCTCTATAGTGGGTGTCACAGAGCCAATACTTTCTGAATTTGTCTAGGTCATCTCTCCATCTAGTACTCTGCCGGCCTTGGTTCCGCACGTGATCTCCAGGGATCCATGTTGTGAGTTGTGACGTAACTGAATCACAAAAACACTAGATGTAAACCAACCAGTAGTATTTTTGAATTATTGTTATCTCACACTGGGATTGAACCTAGAACCATTAGAATACTTGCAGTAATACTGTCCGATTCTCTAACCACTACGCCATGGACACAATAATTAAAGAATCCTACTACTGCTAAGAGGGGAGTGCAGTCTATATACCCCTGTCGGTTAAATAAAGAGTTCAGTTTGTTACTTCCCCCACACCTACCAGATGATACCTGATGATGGCCATAGAGTACAACGGCTGAAACGTTGTATGGAAAACAACCAAGATGAGGATAGTCCGAACATTAATAGAGATAAATTGGTTTTCATTTACTATTATATAATTTGCATCATGCAATTATATAAAAAAAATATTGTTTTTTCTTCTGCACTATTAGAAAAAGTTTTGGAAATTGAACTGCTAGAATTTTATAAATAATAGTATGTGAAGAAAATTCAGTTTTCTAGCATTTTCTTTGTTTTAGCAATGGCCAGGTTCCAAAGTTCCCAGATTAATGAGGTACTACGGTATTAAATGCTAAGGAGAAAACTTGTTTAATAAAGGTAAACGTTGCTAACTTCTTTTTTTTTCTTTTAGATCTACAACAATATTAGATAGTACGCTTTTCTTAGCATAAACTGAATAATTTGAAAGGAGAATCCTGAATGGGAAGCCATCCTGCCATCTTCTGTTGAAGTTTTAATGCAGATTATATTTCTCAGCTGTCAATAATGCTGTTACTAGTTGTCTTATGGAGGGACATATGGAAGTGAAGCGATTTCTATTTTGTTGCTCTGCAATAGGACTTGGTCAAAGATTCAAGAGATAATCTTGAGGATTTGTGTTGAAATGAATCTTTCGGTCATAACAAGGGATTATCTTTAAAATATAGAAAAGTAAATACTTCACATTCTGGTCAATATAAATTTGAGCCCAAGAGTGGGAAAATGCCTTGTACTATATTGAACTCAAATCTCAGATCTTTTTAAATGAATATGTTTATTTTCCTTCTTACTAAAGTGAATTGTATTACTAGAATAGAACTAAAACAATATTTGCATAATCTTATATCTTTTTGATGAAGCATGGTTATTATTGTTAATTTTTTACTAGTTTTTCTTTTATTCAATTTCATTGCTTGTATACACTTATTAGAAATAGATGTTTAGTTTGTCTAAATTCCCGGTTGAAGTATTGTGCTACTCACAATGGACTGGTTTGAACACTGTTGCTGGGTTTAGATTATTCATGTGTTCTGATATTTGTATGTATATATTCAGACTTTGCCCAGCCCTTACTGTTCATATTAAAAACTTGAAATTTTGCACACACACTCCCCTGAATGAGTACGGGAAATTTTTGTTTTTTAAAAATTCCCCTTCAAAGTAGGTTTTTAATGGTGGGCTCAATATTCAATATGTGTTTATGTTAAATGGTCTCTAGTTTGTGCCCGCATGTTTTTTGAAAATTCAGATCTTTTTTAGTAATGAAAGCCAAATAAAAGGTGAAGGAAGTAAGTTATTCATAAATCACCCTTTTTGCCAACTTTTTGATTGATCATCTCCAACACAGCACATATGAGTGGTGGCGATTCATAATTTCCCTTGTAATGTGAGTTAATTTTTGCATTGCCCTTCCTTCAGCTTGCATCTATCAATCTATAAAAAAAAACAACAAATAAACATTCACATTAGCCATATAGCTATATTCTTTTCTTCTTTGATCACCTATATGATGTCATGTTGTTAGTTTAATTAGTTGTAGTATCACATGTAATAGTCTTGTCCAAATTTATCAGCTGAAGCTTTCTTAGAAACCGTCAACCAAAACTGTCCGTATAGTTTTCTTCGGTTTTTGAGCAGATCTGGCTACCGTAATTCCCCATGTGTAATCTGCTACCATAGATAATTTGTACCCCCTGATATGCATGTCTGAAATGTTTGCCGAAGGTCAGAAAATGTAAATTTTAACTCAAGCCTAGCTAAGTAGTAAATATTATTTGCACTCAAAAGCACTCTAGTTATGAATGATTGAGGGTAGCCAAGTACTGATACTACGGAAATTACATAAATAGTAATTGACAGTGGTGTAACTGACTGTAGCAAGAGTAGTAAAAGAGGGAGTCAACTTGTTAATTCATTGGTTTCTTTGAAACTTTGAAAACTCAAGAAATCCTTCTATAGAGTAAATATTCTGACAGATCTCTATTTTTAGCATTTAGTTTTTTAGATTGTAATCAATTAACTGCAATGATAGGCAATTTCGACTCTTAAAAATCATATTTATTCTAAATCAATTATATTTATTTGAATTTTGAAATATGGTATAGGCCAGTGAACAATAATTATGTTTTTCGATAGTTGTGTTATGAAATTATTTTTCTGTCACAAGATTCGCAAGGTCAGATTTAGAAGGACCACTGCTGAAACCCTGTTTCAATTAATTATCGGATTCTCTGTGGTCCAGGGATCCCAGTTTCAATCCCACTGAGTTAGTTGTATTTCAGTATTTTCGTAAAAAAATTTAGAAATGAAAAATAATGCAACATGGTAATTTCAGCCAGTTCTACGTTTTCATAATTTCATTATTTTAATTGCCTGAAAGAAGATGTGATCAAATGAGTTCTTTCTTTGTAAATTGCTATCACGTCTTCTGTATGGGGAATATGTTTCCAGGTTTCTATATTATTAATCATCAACACGACTATGGTTGCTGTCAAATTACCTTCTATACCCAACAAACAGTGCTGCACAAATGTCCTGCAGTTACGCTACAGTAGATAATATACTCCTGGATTTTTTACTCTTAATTTTTGGAAAAAAGTGCAGACTATACATGGAAAATTACAATATATGTATTGTATGTTCAGTCCTTCTGCACGACCTCCAACTAATGATAGAAGAACGAAACGAAGAAAGCAAAAAAGTCGGCCTACACATGAACTTCAGCAAGACAAAGATAAGCACATCGGAGATAAAAACACTGAGATCAGAACTGAAGACACAGAACTGGAGAAAATCGATCACTGCATCTACCTAGGACTACGAATTTCCATGAGACCCTCAAAAGAAGAAGAAATCAAGCAAAGAATCACACTAGGATGGCAAGCCTTTGGCAGAGCAAGCTTATCCTTCAAAAATAAGAAGATCCTATTAATCTTAAAAAGAAAGGTGTATAACCAATGCATCCTCCCAATAGTCACTTATGGAGCTGAAACATGGAACCTAACCAAGAGACAGACCCGTAAATTGAGAACCATGAAACGTGCACATGAAAGAATAATGATGGGCCTGACATGAAGAGACCACAAGACAGCACAGTAAATCCAGGAAAAGACAAGAGTCAGGGACATCATAGAAACCATTAAAAAGCTCAAATGGCAGTGGGCTGGCCATGTTGCTCGAATGGCAGACAACCAATGGAATACGCGCCTCACGACATGGATCCCCAGAGATCACATGCAGAACAGAGGCCGAATACTAGATGGAGAGACGAGCTAAATTCAGAAAGTACTGGCTCCGTGATGCCCATGATAGACAATAGTGGCAAATCCTAGGGAAGGTCTATATCTAACGATGGACATTGAAAGACTGATGATGATGTACAGTCCACACCAATAGAGCTAGAGAGCTGAAAATTCAAGAATTTACCCCTTATTATGTTTAGACAAAAACTTTTGTTTTTTGGAAATTCTCCCCCAAATCAGGTTTTTAGTTGGGTGTTCAATTTTTTATGTAAATTTATGCTAAATAAGTTTGTATCCAGCAAGCTGTGGGGAGAAGTGGTTTCATATATTTCCTAAGAGCATTTGTGCAAAGTGACCTTGCTTTTCAGTGTCTGCAAGAAAAGGCCTTGGAGAAGTTGTATAATATCCTAGGGAAGGACATGATCAATAATTAACAGGCATTATATTATAAGCAAGAGAAAATTTTGCACCCCATCCTGCACCTAGGGGTTATTGCCCCCTCTTATGTCTTTGGCCAATTCTCTTCTCAAGACCACTAACCATTACGCCACCTGCACCTCCTTGATATGAATGGAGAACATCAAATTTTAATCATGAAATATTTGCATGTTGATATCTATTAAGTCTTTCTTTCTCCCATTGTTATGAAAATCTTGTATAATCTGAGAAGGTTTATAGTCTGTTTTTTTGGGTTTTTTTTTTTAATCCTTGAAGATGATCACCAAATCAAGGAAATGTATAAGAATCGCCAGGCAATAGCAGTAGGCAAACCAAAGTCTATGTTTGTGATGGGAGGGAGGGGGTTGTCTTCTTTTTTGAATGAATTGTTAAGATATAAAACCTTTGAAGAAAGCTTATAATTTCACTCATGTCAAAGGCCTCCTTTATCAACAGTGATTAGCCTGAAGAAGAAGGTTGTCGATCTAATAGAAACTGTTTAGCAAAACTGTCACTAAAATTATCGACATGGGTTTCTCCAGTTTCCAAGTGGGTCTGGCTGGTTGGCTGTCTATCTATCTTGCATATAGGCTGCACCTATGGAGTTAAAGTCCTGAAAATTTGTACATTCACTCCTTGTTATATTTAGAAAAACGGTTGTTTTTTTTGTTTTTTCAAATCCTCCCCCCACAAAATAGGTTTTGAGTGGAGTTCAAGTTTCAATATGATTTCATGCTAAATTGATGTCTCTGCTTGAGTCAAGCATTTAAAGTAGTTTTTTTAAGATTTTGACTTTTTTCAGTGATCACTGCCCAACAAAATATTAGAAAAGTTCACACTTGTTTTTTGAAAATTTGGGTTTTTAGTTGTAACTGCCCAACAAAAAGGCAACAGAAGTAACTTTTTCATTGATCACCCCGTTTTCTAATTTTTCAATTGATCACCCCCAACACAGCATGTTGCTAAGGGATGTTAGTTTCTATTAGAGTTTCTATTGAATGAGTAAGCAGACCTGTCATTCTATATCAAGTTTTTAAATTTTTAATTATGAAGATAAAAAACTTGATTACAAATGAATCATCAAAATTTATAGCTCATATCAGTGATTCCAAAAGTAGACGCAACAGCTCCTTTGGGGCACCGGAAGACTTAAGGCAGGCACCAGTAGGCAGGGGGGGGATAGGCAGGGTAAGTCAATGACAATGGGTGGCAACAAATACTAATTGATACCTCTTATAAAGGGGTAATAGGCTCATCCTCCACATTAATTATTTCATATTAATTAATCAAGTACTTTCAGAACTTTGAAAAAATTATTGGAATTTAATTTTCAATGTATCATTTTTGATCAACGTAGCAGGGGTTCACTGATAAAATTCATATTCTCAAGGGGGCCGTTGTCCAAAAATGTTTTGGAAACTCTGACTTATATTAATGATTCCAATTAAATAAATGATCTGTTTTTTTCTCCAATTGCCTATTTTTTGCTGGTTATAATTTTTTTCCTAACTGAATCACTAACCCTTTCAAGATTCCTGAGCCGAAAAATATTCCAAAGTTTCTATGACCGCTGGAATTTATATTTCCAATAGATCTCTTTTTGAGGTCTACTGGACATGTTAATTCAGGCATTAAGTACCCTAATAGGCTTGTCTTGAAAGCATTAAAGAGTGAGCGTCTACAATGTTTAATTAGAATCTACAAGTCACAGTCACGTTATAATGTCATTTGTAACTTCCTTTCATCTGTTAATGAATAAAGAAAACAAATGAAAACAAAATAGATTTCTTCAGTTACAACAGATTATCTATAAATCAGCATTTTATTGATCTTTTCCTCAAACGTCTTTTACTGCCAGACACTTTTTTTTTTTTTTTTTTTTTACTTCTGTCGATGATTTGAGAAGTGGTACATATATGCGGTTGTGTCTGTTCGTCTGTTTATTTGTCTGTCCACATATTTCCAAAAGTATGGAATGAATTTCAATGAACTTTTGCAGTAGACTGGGTGAGGGGGTAAAAAAGAGAGACGGTAAAATTTTTTGACAGATGCCGGAATTTATTTCTGATTCAGAGATATTTTCCTGTTTTTCTCTTTTTCTATTTTTTGTATATGCTCATGACTCTCCGTATAATATCTCCAGAAGTTATCCAAGAATTTCTATGGAATTCGGTGGAGGTATGGACTATAGACTACTGAAGAAGTGATTGAATTTTACAGGGGATCCATGTTGAATTATCTCCCTTACATCGCAGTTATATGCTAAAAATAACCTAATGTTGCCAATTTTTTTTTCTTTTCTGCAAGATATCTCTGAAAGTTATGAATGAAGTTGAATCAGATTTTGTAGAAGACTGGACAATACACTATGAAAAAACTGATTAAATTTTGGAGTAGATTCAATCACAATTATCTTCCCTACATCGTACCTGTACTTACAATTCATATACTATGGCCAAAATTCTCATGAAATTTTATAGAATTATGTGGAGGTTGTACAATAGGAGAGAGAACGAATTGAAATTTGGAGTGGATCCATGTGTGATTATCTGCCTGTTCAATGAATTTCAATGATATTTTGTGGAAGGGTGGACAATAGGCTATGGGGGAACTGATTCAATTTTCGGGTGGATCTATGCACAATTATGTCCCTTGACAATGGTGCTGGCAGTGGTATGCTCTCCCTGAGTGCTTTTTACTTTCTTAATTCAATTAGCAAAGATAAAACAGTTTGCTAGCTGTTGCTGATCATTGCCAGGCATTATTTTTATTTTTTTTTAATAATATCAATAATTAGTATTATTATCAATATTATTGCTGCTGCTACTACTACTACTCCTTTTCCTTCTTCTTCTTCTTCTTGAGTGTTTTCTAGTTTATAATTGATTTAAATTCATTTTACATAATCTTCTTTAGTGATTTATTCATTTGATATTTTACTTTAATTATTTCCAAGAAGTATTTACTGATATCACAAACATCCATTGATTCACTTGCTTTGAGGTCAGTAGCCTAGTGGTAATGCTGCGTGGATAGATGATAGATGATTGGTTCAAAATCTTATGCTGTTATACACTGATATATTTGGACTAGTTTTTTCATCTTACTTGTTATAGACACAATGTTTCAGCTGCTGAACCCTCCAGCCTTCTCCAATTATGTTTTGTAGTTAGTGATCTTCTGAGATTTTGGAACCAAACCTTTTTATTCAATCCGTTGATCGTTCTCATTCCACTGTCCGTGCAGGGGAATATCTTACATCAGTTAATTTTTCCTTGTGATGTTGCTTGTCTGCCTCTTCCACTGAACCAGAGTATATGACTTTTTTGCTCTACCCTGACCCAGGGATTAAACCTGTGAATTTTGGAAGAAAATTTCCTCATGCTGGGTCTGTCAATATGAATTCACTGATTTCGAATCAGTGCTAAAGGCAGGTATTTGTTTGGTTTCAAATTTTGAGATGATTTATGAATTTTTAATATTTTTTTCTTTCTGTGCAGACATCAAAGTTGGATATACCTTTTCCATATTGATTCTACGAGCCATCAGTGAGTCTGCACCAGAATGAGTTCACATTCAAGAAGTCAAATGTTCATTCCTGTAGACTCCTTGCAGAGCATAGCAATCACAACACATTTCTTGGGGATGATGCTGTTGCTGTAGTTTTAGTTGCAAATCTATTTTCATGTAGTGGAGATGCTAACCCCATGCCTAATCTCCAGCTTCACCTAAGCTTGGGTGGGACAAGTGAATAGTTTGAATTCAGGTTTGCCCATCTAGACTGTTTGTCAACCTTAGCTGAGAAGCCCAGTCTTACCTGCTATTTACCAATTCGGGAAAAATGATGAATTCATGCTTTTCCCAAGGGCATTAGTGTGAAGTGAACACTTTTTCTAAAAATCTTAGGAAAACTTTTAGGTTGATCAAAAGAAATTGGGATTATGTATGCTAGGATTACTTGGAGGGATTTGAGGGTGAATTGAGTCACCCTTCTCTATCGCATGGAATAAGCCAAGTTGAACGATAAATAAGCCAAGTTGTACCGATGACAGTGGAAAGATAAAAACACTTGGCTGATTCAATTTTCGGTGCTGCTAACCATCAGGCCACCTGCACGTCGCAGGGAGCCAAAGCAAATAACAATGTTTTTTTGAATCACAATATTCTGTCTGATCCATTCTTCAGCTGTTTATCATGTGAATTCGTCTGGTACAGAGTTTTGCAATTGATCTTGTTTTGATCCTGGCTGTGAGTTGAGTCTTATTGTTATAGTTCTTTTTCGCTGACTCATTCGCTCTCGCAGAATACTCTGTAGTGGCAGTGGCATTGTTTTTATTAACATCACTGGATGTTTTTTTTCCATTTCCCCCTTTTCTTCTCCCCCCCCCTTTTTTCTACATGTCTGTCTTTATAAAGACTTTCTGGTGTTTTTCTTTGCCTTCTACTTGTCTGCGAGCTTTGTTTACTTCCATAGCACTGATTCAGAATGGGGTGCACACCCCTCCCCCTGTAGAAGGGGCAATTTGAATATAATCGGCAGGAGGGGGAGTAATTTGGAATTTGGGTGTGAAGAGCAAAAAATATTCTGTGGCTCAAAACTGAGTCATGTTGAGGCTTGACTGATTAATTCCTAATCATATGATATTGATAATCCTAATTACATGATACCATTAATTACTAATTCTACAATAAATTCCATATTAACTAATATTTAACTCTGTGAGGTATAATAGCCATTAGGTAACTATGTTGTTGTTATGAAATTTCACACAATAAAGAAATCAAAATTTTAGCAAATGCCCTAAAATTCACATGTCTGTATTATATTCTCAAAAGTTCATATATCAGTATTTTTTCTCAAAAGTTTATGTATCAGTATTTTTGTTTCCTACAGGTGTTTGTTTATCCTATCAAATGGGTCACCAGTATTCAAAAGGAATACTGGAAGTTTTGCTTTATACTTTAAAAAGGATATGAGATGTGGTTCTTCTTGCCACATGATATGTAAAAGTATTTGAGAAATTCCTTCCTTTATGAGCAAAGGGGGCCTAAAAATTTTAGAGTTGTGGAGATGGGGGCATAGGGCAAGAGAGGTCAAGAACTACTGATCTATAGAACTCATATGAATTGCCGTGCATTATGGGATATTGCTGATGGAAGTGCAATTCATTTGGCGCAATGGTTGATGGCTCAGACAGTGGAATCAGCAAGTTGAGTTCAAACTCAGGACAAGGCTGCATACATTTACTTTGCACTAATGCCCTTGTGAAAGGCATGAATCCATCTCTTCTCCCTACGGCTATTGGTAAAATAGTGCAGATTGAGCTCCCTAGCCTTAGTAAGGCAACCAGTCTAAGAGAAAGACTACTCTGATTCCAAACTAAGAAATACAACTCCTTCAAAGCGATTAGGTACCAATCTGACATCCTTGTGGCAGCTCCTGCAGCCACACTGATGCCGAAAGTGTTGTGCTTAGCTTTCATTTTGACTATATCAGTGAGGCTGTGGGAGAATCTATTGAATGGGCATCTCAGGATCTCCATCTGCTCCACTCTGGATTGCGCCCAGGTGAAGTTACTTTTATGTCGTTCAATTGTCTATCAAGACAGAAAGAGGCCTTCATGGGATATTGCAGATGTATAATCAAATTCATTTATCAGTTCAGTTCTCCTAGCTTTTTCATCAGTTGTACAAAATTATACCGTAAAGAATAGTCTACCATTCTGTCTGTAGTGCTAGGTTGATAATTCTTATTAACGGCAAAAAAATTGTGTTAACATTAATTTGATATTCTGAACAACTTGGTTTTTCATTCTCCCTCTGATTGGTTTCTTGGCTTGCCTGCTGATTATCATGAGCCATCGGCTTCTCTTTCTAGGCAGTGTTGATGCTCTTCGATACCAAATTGCTATTTATAATTTCTACCTTTTGTCTATTATTCGTATTATATGGCTAGGCCTACCTTAGCTTTTGCAATTGACTTTCGAGGATGATGTCGTTGAATTTGTAGCATTTCTTGTTTATTCATTCAGTAAATGCTCATGGAGCCATTTATCAAGAAGACTCTGTTCCATTACCTTTGAATGACTACTTGGCCTTGCTCTTTTTATATGTGTCCATGCATCTCTATTAGACACTTTCTGGTCAGTCTGTCAGTCAGTCCCAGAAGCAACAGAAATGGTGTCATTAAAGGTGTGAAAGTGTTTATGCTATGATGTAATAATAGCATCTACAAGTATGGCATTTTTGTTTTTAAAAAAAGACATTTATGACTTTTATTGAAAATGATATGCTCTGAATATTTCCATACTGTACAAATAAGAGAATCAATTTACTCTAAAAGGACTACTTGCCCTTCTTTGTCGTCCTCCTGCTACTACCATGCTTTGTTGAACTTGAAGTTTTTGTTTTATCAACACCCATGATTTGCAGACGTATAGCATCACTGGCAAGACTGTGCTGTTGAAGATGTGAGGTTGTGTTTTAAGGCCTTCAATTTGAAAAAAAAACTCTCCTTCAACTTGGTAAATTAAAAAGATCTTGAATCATATATGCTAGGTATACTTTGGGGAATTAGTGGCTGAATTGAGTCACCCTTATTCATCATATAGAATAAGCAAGTTGCTGTATTTTGTTCATTGAACAAGAAAGTGACCGTATAGATGACATTGAACATGAAGACTTTTTGTCGAATGACTAACTCTCTTTCCTTACCATTATTATCAGCTGTTTAGCATCTGTCCTTGGACATGGATCACCCCCAAGATCTTTGCAAGACTTTTCTCTTTTGGGTGTCACGGAGCCAGTACTTTCTGAATTTGGCCGCCTTGTTGTACCATCTTATATTTTTCTGGCCACTATTTCATAAATGATCTCTGGGAATTCATGTTGTGAGCCGCAACATCCAGCAGTTGTTTGACATTCTGGCAACATGACCAACCCATTGCCATTTGAGTTTTCATGTGGATTCTATGCTATCTTGGATTCCTGTCTTTCCTCTAATATACTGTGCTATCTTGTGATCTCTCCATGTGATGTTGAGCATGATTCTCTCATGTGTGCATTGCCTGGTTCTCAGTTTGAGGGTCTATCTTTTGGTTAGGTCCCATGTTTCAGCTCCATAGGTGACTATTGATTGAATCAAAAATGCAGAGCTGAAGACAGTAGATCACTACATCTACATAGGACAATGAATCTCTATGAAATTCTCTCTCTTGTGGTTGGTCTAAGATGATTAAATCAGAGAAAGAAGCACAAGTGTTTTGATCTCTGTAGCAAGAGAATTTTATCATAGGATATTGCACTTATACTTCCATTTCTGATTGGTGAGACTCACTGGGGATAATTCTCTCGGGAGGAAATTTCAACTTTAAACCAAAAATCTACTCTCTATCATGTGTTTATCTTACATATTCTGCAACGTCATAAAGATGTAAATAACATTTGTAATTTTCAGTGTTACTCATGGGAAATGCATGAAAGAGATACATTAAAATACTAGCTATTGCCAGTGAAGAAATTCACAGATATATTTGAATTTCTATGCAATAATTCTTGCAGAAAAGAAATTATACTGTAGACTGTTATAAGGTGGCGAAACACTCGATAGAACCGCGTTTTGAGCATTGACCTCAAATTTCTAAACTTTGAATTTGGCTCTCAAATTAATAGCTTTATACAAAGATAGAAAGCCCCCTAAGAAATGTTGTGCACTGAGCCCCTGAATATTAAATTTAGCCATCAGTAGCTCAGACGTATTGAAACGAGATAGGCCAATCAGATCAGTGCTATCAACTCAAAAAATATTTTTCACTTTAGTTTGACTGCCAAAAATATACTAAGAATAATCAAAAACACACCCAACAGTAAAATCACGCTGGGCCAACCGTAAAAAAGATATGAATTAAATCCTTCCCCTTTCATCTGTTGCTAAAAAGATTACGACTGTCAACTCTAGACACTCGCTACATATTTTTGTCAAAATGTAACCTTTCTGGTGAGTGAGCTTTTTGAAAAAAAAAAATTTTCTGTCTTCTTCTCGGACAAGTCTCAGCCTACCCCCTATCCTTTTCTCTTCATTTCTGCATGGGTTGGTCTTGAAGAAGTTGAGAGGTGGGTACTTGAATCAAGGTTTGTAAAAATGGAAAATTTGTTACAAGACTCACTTACAATGTGGTAGAAAATTATGGACCCTGACTTCTGTGTTATAAAGGATCTACAGTTTATGTATACATTAGTTTGGTCTAAAAACATTGATTAATTTTCAGAATTGTCATAAATAACAAGCTTGCTCTATGTTCTTGTCGTGTGTAATTATCGTGTGCAAAATCTTGGCCAAATTGCTGAGAATTTGGAGGTTGTCCCACACTTCATATTATTCTTCACAATGGGCCATCATACAATCAGCCAAAATTGGTCAAAATTCTAAAAGATTGCTCTTTCTTCTGGAAGGTTTATGTTAGTTATATATAATTCTGAACTGGTTTTATATTCTATTTGATAATATATGAGATCCATTCAGGACATATGAATATTCAAAATATGTAACTATTGGAAGTATTAAAGAATATACGATGTACAAACAAGACTTTAAATTTTGGTAAAAATAAATTTAGATGATTCATAAACATTTCAATCGATTAATAAATTGGATTTTGGATCAACTTTTATTGGCTACTTTTAATGACACATGAGATTAATTCTACATATCTGCTACCAGATTATATATTTTCTTCTCCAAGTATAATATTGAGAGGCTTGTGGGCATATTTTTGAAATTGTACTTGCTCATGGATTTTTATCAATTATCAGTCCAATAGGTGGCCCGGGAACTGGCCTCTTCAAGAGATTTAAAAAGGAATGGTGATATCTTTCTCAAGCAAAGAATCAGTCCCAGCACTGGAAAGCTTGTTCAATTACCCTTGACTTGAAAAGATAAGAAAAGAAATGCTCATATACCTATCTAATGCATAGCACACAGCACATTCTCATGACTACTGCAAGGAATCCCTTGATCTGTTCTGACTTTTCAGACTCTTCAGGGTGGGAAAAACTGATTTTCAAACCTCCATTCAAGCTCTGGGCTCAACCCACCATGACAGGTGGATGGGAAAGGGGAATTATGCACTAAAAATCTCCCTTCCTTAGAATCTGTTCAAGCTCATGCCACATAAGGAATGAAATAGGTCACAACTGGCTCTATTTGTCTGTTGAATTTATGTCAAATGCTGGCAAGAAGCATTAATAGGGACACATGATCATCTTAATGACCTTGAAATGTTTGGTATTGTGGATAGATATCGAGAGATAAAGAGGAGCTAGGGAAGCAGTAAAAGCAGCTCCATATTGTCATCAGTACTAGTTGTCAGAGCATCTGATTGGACTAGCATTTTTGATGACAGGATTAGTACAAACATAAAAAGAAAAATGATACAAAACCTCTATCATCTCACAAAAGATTTCTCTCCTCGATGTATCAGTATGCCAGGTGATTGTATGGATAATGATAAGACATCATTCATCATACAGAGGACTTTGATTTTTTTTATACCCTGAAGATTATGGGTATGGATGAGGCGAATGAGTTTTTTTAGAAGGATACACTGATTTGTGCAGATGATGATAACTACAAGGAGAGAGCCACCCTTGAAGATGAAAGTTGTCAATGATGCTGGTGAGCAAAGTGTTACTCTCATACAATGTTACAATGAATTGTTAACCAAAAACAAAGACTAGAAGCAGTACCTCCTACATGTCATGGCCAACACCATCCGAGACTGCACTGATAAGGAAGAAACAATGAAAAACTAACATGTCTTTATAATAACATACCTCTCTCTTATATATATATATATATATATGTGTATGTGTGTATAGTACATTTCATTTTCTTACTATTAGGCATGTGGAACCAAAAATAAAATCTATAAATTGATTTTCCTGAAAATTGTGTTTTATTTATAAGATTTCCTATTTTCTTTACAAAAATGGTCAAATGGAGCAACCTGTAAATATGAACAAAATGATAATAAATTTTGCACATTTAATATTTTCTACACCAAAGAACCTATAAACGGCTTTGTGGAGAGAATTTTTCATAACCAGTTTTTTTTACCACTCTGATATATATATGTGTGTGCGTGTGTGTGTATATAAAAACATCCTAAATAGGAATCTTGAATAAACTGAATCATTCGCCTGAAGAAGCCTAAACAGGGCAGAATCATAAACGTGTTTGTGTAGTGAGTCCTTCTTTCATTATATTTTAAGTTTTACTCTAAATCAGCTTAATGTTTAGTGCTGAATTTATCAAGCACTTTATGAAATAAACCAATTACACATCGGATATTGTATTATACTTTATTATACCTTGTTTCTGTGGAGTTTGAGCAGTTTCTTCATATCCTCTTACTTACTATCAGACCAAATAGTTCAGTACTTCAAAGCTGTTAATAGAAAATAATTGAATGCATCATCTCAATTTCAAATGAGGTTTTATCAAGAAGTGACTGAACCTGTTCAAGTGGAAGAGTCCATTGTTTCAAAACGTTGATAGATATTTTTATCAACAAAATTGCTACTTTCAAGTGGAATAGTTCATTGTTATGAACAGGGAAACAGAAGAAGTCACCCTGCTCAGCCTGCAGATAATTGCAGTGAGTCCCACTTGAAACCTTCAAAATATCTTATTTACACATTTCAATATTCAACTTGTGTCAGATAAATTTTATGGATTTGTATTGATTTTTTATCGCTATATTTGAAACTATTTTTCAAGAGAGTCGACATATTGTATTATATTGACATTGTATTGAGATTGACACCTTGTTGTTCTTAATTTTAAGAAATCCATGATTTTTTTCTTTCTGTAGGCGTGGTCCAGGGACAGTATCGGTTTTGGTTGGGGGACATTAATTGCCCTGGGAATTTATTAGGATGTAACTGATATTGACCCTTCATCAATCAATCATCGTATTTATTGATCATTCTATGGAAATCATAGACATTTACAAAATAGCAATCATATTTTTGTGAGTTTTGTTTATTTACTTTTTTAACGTTCGAGCTTTAACACTTTTTAGTGAATTCTCTGTTCATGTTTTAAAACCTCTATTTTTTCTCTAAGTGACGAATCATTATTAGCGGGGGCATAGCAGGAAATATGAGGGCCAGGGAGGCTTTGCTCCTTGAGGGGCCATGTCCAACATTCAATGTGATTCATTATTGTATAGTGTTAGTAGAAATGCAGTAGATGAACTACAGTTTATAAAGCTTTTTGGCCTTCCTCAATTGAAACAGAATTTCAGATGGTTCTCTTACAACTATGGTCATCGGACAAGATCTATTGTCTTTTGACCATAATTCAAGAATAAAAACTTACTTCATATTCATTCATAGGAAAGTTGAAGATCCTTAGATTTAAAGAAAAAAATATTTATCTCATTTTTCCAGGGTTAAAGGCTGATGGGGAATATGTATAAGCAACCAACAAGATATAAATGTGTGAGTGTGTAATTTTTATTATAATAGAAAAAAGATATGTTTGATGATTTGAGTGATTGTCGAAATACCTGTCTGTCTGTCTGACCTGAATTTTTTTATGTTCAGGAGACAAAAAACTCTATTGTACTTGTGCAAATCATAAAAGCATCATAAATAATTTGATATAAAGTAAATAAAAAAACAAAAAAATGGACCTCTCTCTACTGTACCGAGGATACAAAAATATAAGTTGCTATAAAAAAAGGTAAATAACTTTGGTAACGGTTGATATCGTTAGATTATCTGAACTGAGAGATTTCAGATTTGTGCCCTTCCCTTTGCGATGAATGAAATTCATTCGACTGAATCGTAGCTTTTGGGAAGTGACTAACAAATAATAATTCTCAATAAGAAAAAAACTGACTTCGGAGTTGAAAGGAAGAACTCATTTACTTTACATCCAATTTTCAGCTTATCGAATTGACAGAATTCAAATGTTATTTTTTTTTTGTCGGTCGACCCCAGTTCGGATAGAGTCAGTGGTTGTGTGGAGATTTGCATAGCAACCTGTGTGTGAATGTTTTTGAAGTTGGAGGCTCGTTGCACGGGGCCGAATGCAGGTTGAAAGGCATTAGTCAAGTACAGACTACCAATACTAAATTTAATTACTTGATTAGTACGAATTCAGTTGAAATATTTGTACTATGGTGCTGTCTTTTTGACTGATGCTTTTTGAGTATAGGGATGCAAGTTTGAGTCATACCTAGAGTGTATTCTCCGTTTCTGATCAGCACTGTTCACTCACTGCTGTAGACTGATGGTCCAAGTAGTTGCGCAGAAACGCAATTATGATCAAGATGAAAGAAATATATCGGTAATTAATGACAGTTGATAATACCTCATCTAACGAAAAATAAACCAAGATTATTAAATACTACAGCCCCGTTTTAATGCGGAAGTCAGGATCCATAAATTTCTATTGCATTATAAGTAAGTCGGTGTTGTAATGAATTTTTTATAAACCTTAATCTAAGTCCAGACCTCCCACCCTAGGGCTACTTCTGTTCTACAGAAATGTGGAGAAAATCATGGATGTGTAGGGCTAGGGTGAGGCAGGTCTGTGACACCTCACCAGAAGGTAGGTCTGAGGACAACTCAAATTTAAGTTGATTGTTAATATAAGGGAGGAGGGAGGATGTCCACAGTTTAAATTTGCTTTGACTGGACACATCAAGATATATATCATACACCACCATTCAGCCTAAAAATACAGCGATATTTATTACTGAAATGTTTTTTGTTTAATTCATTTCTTTTTTTACAATTGGTGTTAACCCGATTGAGAGAGGGTCTTTCTATTTTTGTATTCAGCTATTATTTTGAGGGCCAAATTTGATCTTTTGAAAATTGGGGTCCATGCTCAAACCATGTTATAAGTGAATTTGTATTATATTGGGTCTACAGTGTACTGCTACTAGTACTACAACTAGTGTATGTGAAAACATATCTGGTGCAAAGCAATTGGAGAAAATGAAGGATAACTACAAGGGTTGGCTTTCATTTTCTGCCAACCATACAAGCTCTCATAGCCCAGTGAGTAGAGAAGTTGTTGTACATAGTTCGGTTTTCTGAGATGAAGGTTTACAATTTTAAGTGAAGCCCAGGAGATAGTGCTTATTCTTTATTTCCTATCTGTACTGCCATAGACTGCTGGTCTGAGTTGTCTTGATGAAAGGCAATTGAAATTAAGATGAAAGAAATACTAATGAAAAATCTGTACTATATATATTCGTGTAAGTTTTCACACTTTGATACCAATTCTTAAGCTTTGAATTGGGGGTTGAACATTAGATGAGGTATGCTTTTGGAACAGTGAAAATTTGGGGCCTTACTGGTCGGAAACAGTATGTCTAGTATTATTCCCCCTAAAAAGAGATTTTGAAAATTTTTTGGCAATTGAGGACAATGTTTTATCTTATGAAAAAAAATCAACACCATTCAGTTATGTTTCATTCTCTTATTGAGCAAAATTTAGAAATTCTCTTACAATCTGCTAAATGCAAAAAAAAAAAAATAGATTAAAATGAAATTAGCTCTGTCTGCATTTAAAAATCTCTGTATTTGAAGTTCCTTGGACTCTTTATTCTATCTCCCTAATTCTTTTATTATAGAGAGCAAATAACATTAAAAAAAAGTTAGGAGGGGAGAAGAACAAAGGAAATCCAATAGGATTTCTAATTAGGAAATTCTCTGCTGTTTTCTTTGAAATGAAAATATTCAATTTTCTCTGTTCCATATAAGCAGACAATTCTTTTGTCACTTTTCTTTCCATATGAATTGATGAAAACCAACTCAAACACTTCCACTTGAAGACCTTATTTTATCCAGTGTATATGGAAATGTCAAATTATAATAAGCTTTGCTTGCAGTTATTAAGAAATATAGACTATATTATATGGTCTGTAATTCTGTGAAGAGTCATTAATATTTAAAGAATTTTTTTGACAATTGAACTTGTTTGTGCTGTCCGCATAGACGTCCGGACCATTCATTCTACAATTTTCTCCAGGTCTTATATGCAATATCAATCTCTGTACCTAGTACTGCCAAATAATGGATTGTTCCAGTTGGTATATTAGTGACCATAATTTGTTCTTCTCTGGTCAACTGGGACAAGAGATGAATTTGTCCGGGAAACTTTGAATGTAGACTGTATTGATCAACCATTTGGACAGGGTACTAATATATCCATCTTTTTTATCCATTTTTATTATAATTCTAGGATGATGATATATTTATATATACAGAGGAATCTGTTAATTATAATTACGGATAATGCTATCAAATGGTTATTGCCATCAAAATTTTGATGTCCCAAACACCTTCATATTCAATGCATAAGAAAAGATATCAACTGCATGATTCTATCTTTGATGGATTCAAAGATATGAAAAAGATGACTATTTAACAATGACTGTAAATTGCTTGAATTTTCATATCCTTTCCTTCATGTTATCACTTGGTTATTGTTATCTAAAAACCCTGTCCCAAATTGATCACTATAAGTTGATTCCTCTGTAACCATCTTTTTTTTCCACTGAATTCTTCTCCTACTTTAAAATTCTTACCTTCATTCTTCGTAGTATTTTTCATTTGATCTCGATCTGCTTTCTAAGCAAGATTTTATGAAAAAGTATATATTGTTTTGCCCCCCACAAAAAAATGTACTATGTGTGTGTATGTATGTAATAAGGCAGAAATATTTCTTTAATAAATGTTTGGTTGAATATGACAGACTAGGTATGTTTTTTGTATTCTTTTGTAAGTTTTTCTTATTTACGGAATAGTGACTGTATTTTTACATCCAAAGAGTGTAGTAAGTATTAAGCAAAATTGAGAAAAGATAGGCTGCTCTTGGCTGTAGAAATTTCCATTATTAATATCAGGGTGGCAATTTGTAGTGTTCAATAATTTTTCTCTGTTTAATCACTATCCACCATTACATTCTTTACGTGCAGGTGGTGAGCAAAGAATATTTTTCCTTATTTTTGTTCGAATAGATTTGATATACCTCTACCCTGACTGAAGAAGACATTATCTACTGCGGTTTCTTGTCTTTCTAAACTACTCCAATTATTTGTCATCTTTTTGTGCAGTTGATTTTATACAGTATGGGTGTATCATCAGCAAGTATTTTATATATGGGTGTATTTGTGTGTACTGGATTTTGTATGCATATATATATATATATGCATTTATTATTATTTTTATGGTGATGATGATGATGCCGCAATCTCACACCAGTTGCACTAGAGGTTGAGTGACCTCAAGTCTCCAGCCCTCCTCTCCTCATTCTCATAGACCACAGTAATACTGTGGTTCACAGTTTCACACCGGTTGCTCAGTGGTCATTGCTGAAGGCTGAGTGACAATAAGTCTCCTCAGGTCTTCAGCCAACACCTCTTCTCTCCCTCACCTATCCTACCAGTTTAGTGGTTCACATTTCTGCTTTCATTTTCCTTCCTCTGTTAGGCCACTGCTAACATTTAGTGCTGCAGTCCTTATATTACTAGCACTTTCCTCAGTATCCGTGCGGTTCCTAGCAGTGCTGTGGTCTGTACCATCTCAATCCTTCCTTTTATGCAGATCTCTTCCAGTCTCGCCCTCAGTGTCTTTGGGACAGTTCCCAGTGCACCTACTATGACTGGCACTACCCTGACTTTCATGTTCCACATCTTCTTCAGTTCTCTCGCTAGATCTTGGTATTTTTCCAGTTTTCCACTCTCCTTCCTCTTTACTCAATGGTCTGCAGGCACAGCCACGTCTATTATTCATCTTGTCCACGATTATCAAGTCTGGTCTTCTTGCCTGGATGAGGTAGTCGGTTTGGATATCAAAGTCCCACAGTAATTTGTGGTTTCCATTCTCCAGGGCTGCCTCTGGTTTGTGCTGGTACCACTTTTCCGTATGGTTGAATCCCATTCATTTACTCAGTTCCCAGTGTATCACCATTGCTACTCTATCGTGTCTGTGCTTATACTCCTTCTGGGCGAGTTGACTACATTCACTAGTTATGTGGTTTACGGTCTCATCTCTTCCACCACATAGGCAGCACTTGCTGTTTGTCTGTGTTTTGTCAATTTTTGTTTTGATATGGTTTGTTCTGATGCATCTGTTTTGAGCTGCCATGATGAGCAATTCCGTTTCTCTCTTCAGGTTTCCTTTTCGTAGCCATGTCCATGATCTCTCGTCTATCACATCTTGTATCCTTTTTCTTTCCTTGTTTGCTGTGCTGTTCCATTGTTTTCAACTTTGTTGTTCATTGTGCTGTTTCATGATGTCTTCGCTGTTTGCATCCTCTATGCTGATGAGCCCCCTGCCACCTTCTTTTCTCTTAATGTATAGTCTATCCATGACATCTCTGGGGTGTAAAGCTTTATGCATTGTCATAAGTTTCCTTGTTCGCCTGTCCATTATTACCATTATTAATATTATGAAGAAGAAGAAGGAGGAGTGGTGGTGGTGGTGGTGGTGGTGATCCGTCAGAATGATTATGAATTGCATTATATTATATTCAAATGATTTCCTGTTATTACACGGTGAATGTATTATTTGGCCTAGACAGCGTAAATGGAAAAAATTATTAAAGAAAATAGGGCTGCGGTAGGAATCAAAACTAATATAACGCAATTTATAATCATATATATATATGAAAATACCAAACTGCATTATATATATATATATATATATATATATATATATATATATATATATATATATATATAAAATACAGTTTGTTTATTTTAAAATCTATATCATTGCCCACTCTTCGAGGAAAACACAATTAATAAAAGAATTTCCCTCTGAGCTTGTGAGCCTGATATTTTTGGCTTTGAATTATTGAACAACACCATATGTCTATTTGATAACAAGTGACAGACTTCCCATTCAATCCCGATTAAGGAACATATTTGACCGACAATGATGAACTAATGGTAAAGATTTTATCAGTTAATGAACAAAACCATTTTTATAAACACTTCCCATTTCAATGCCACTCATTTTTTACTGTTTCTCTCTCTATTGCACTCTCCATTTCACTGAAAAAGGATGTTGGCTTTCTTTCATTTACCGCCAGCCCTGGAATTAAATCTTACCTTGAAAATAGCCCTTGAATATCCTCCAAACCGACTCCATAGTTATCTCGTGGCTCCATTACAACATGATAGGCTTTTCTGAACTCCAACATCTGCATTATAATGGGGGAGGGGTGTAGCTACTTTGAATCAGCTACCTTATCAAGATATATATATATATCTTGACATGTCTTTATGAATTAAAATTTAAGGTGTTCCCCTGATGATTGATAGGGCTAATATGAGAGAAGCGTCATGATGAGCAACAAATAGTGTCACTGAAATTGCTGTCAAAGCAAAGAGACTTGAATATCTACAACAACAGAACAGTCTTGTGATTGGTACAATAATTGTTGCAATAATATTTTGCTTCATTTTAAAATATCCTTTCAAAGTTGGCTGTAGCAGCAACTGCAGGATTCGCTTAGGTGGACTTTGCTAACGAGAAAATGGTTTTTGTTGATTAGAATAGATAGGAGAAAACTAAAATAGATTCCATTATCATTGTTAATTTTTTAATGAAAACTATCAATGTAGGTTTCTTGAGTTTTGGCTTGCTGGCTGGCTGGCTGGCTGGCTGGCTATGTAATACGCCTACAAAATTCTTCCCCAGATAGATTTTTAGGGGGTGGTTCAATTCACATTATAACTTCAAGCTAAATTGGTCCCTTAGTTTGTGGCCAGCAGCGTTCATACTTGTTTTTTTTAAATTATGACCTCTTCTGTGATCACTGCCCTACAAAAGGTGAGGGAAGTGACTTATTCATTAATCACCCTTTTTTCCAATTTCGTAATTGATCACACACACACACATGCTGCCAAAAGACATTGGTTGCATGACGGTTTCTATTGAGGGACTAACCAGGCTTGTTTTTTTTTTCCCTTCATTTCTCTTCCTGAAAGCCTCTTTCGTGTTTATTTACTTCCTGACTTTTTAAATGGTTCCAAGATTATTCACTTAACAGGCCATTTCTCTGCTGTCTTTCCTCATTAATTACGTGTAAAACGGAATCACCATCAATATAGCCACCGAGTTATCAGCCTCAAGAAAGGGAAGAAGATCTAGCGGAAAGTGAATCACTGGTTACAAGTGAATGAGCGAGTGAGCACTATCGGTTATTGATTATCCCACCCCCCTGCCTTTCAATTCCAATATGTCGATACTCATTTGCTGCGTGAATGTATTCCTTCCCTCGCATATTGTTCGCTGCCTGAATGCTTCTTGTAAGTATATCCTGAAGGAAATTAAGGCCTGCCGATAATAGCCATTCCCCAAGATGGTTACTGGAAACACAAATTCTATTTGGATTCTGGTGGACCTACTAATCGCATAAAGCTGGGGTTATTCCTATCTAAAAGGATTATGAGTGTTCAGAAATAGTCGAGTAAGTTTGTTGGCAAAAGGTTATTAAATATTCACAAAAATATGATTCATTCCTTCATTCATTTCTTGTAGCTCACTGCCAGGCCAGTCCAAGTGGGTTCTGGGACTGGTGGTTGGAAAGAGTGGGGAGAGCTTTTGGATTGTGCTTTTAAGAGTATTGCAGAGATCTGTCTCCTCCTCAGGAGGATTAACAGAATCACTTCGAGGCTTCGTATATGATCCCCTGCAGCTTACGGCACCTGGTATATCCTAACGATCAACCATCTACGTACTGACCAAGCTTTACAATGCTTAACTGGTGATCGCACGAGAAACAGTTTACCCAATTTGATTTGGCCATTAGAAATCATTGAATATTTGCTAAAATATGATGAATTTGTTTTCTTCCTTTGCATTGTGAGTATTAGAAACTGTCAAACAAAACTGCCACCAAAGTTTTATTCAGCTCCCCCCCCCCACACACACACATTGTAAATAGTTTTTCCAATGAGGTTTCAATTTGCAATTTGAGTTTATGCTAAATTGGTCCCGTAGTTTGTGGCTGGCAGCATTCATATGTTTTTTTGAAAATTCAGATCTTTTTTTTGTTTTTAGTGATCACTGCCCAACATAATGCAAAACAAGCAACTTATTCATTGGTCGTCCCAATATTTTAATTGATCACTCTAAGCACGGAATGCTTCCGAAAGACATTACTCACGAGATGGTTTCTTCTGATTGACTAATCAGTCCTTGGTTTGGTTTTCTGAATTTTAATTTGATTTTTCTTGTTATTGATGATTGATTTCGAAACAAGGAATCTTAATGATGCTGAAAGGGCAATCTATATCAAAGAATGGCCAATGTGTCTTAGACAAAGTAATTGAGGTAAATGTCAGTTGAATAAAAAATCAAATCCCGCTATTTGATGTCAGCTGTGTTTGATAACTTTGGGAAACAGACGGAAACAAAATAGATGCCATACCAATGATTTGCAGGTTTCTCACAATCTCCGAAGGAAGGCATTTCCATAAAAAAAACTTTAAAAAAATGAAAACACATAAACTGAAAAAAAAAAATAAACGATTCCTATTAATTGGTATCGGAAAAAATATTGAGCGTTCCCAGTCATGCAAAATAGTGATGATAGTATTTTAGGTTGAGTCATCAGAGTTTGAAATGCTGGGTGGTATAGGAAACTGGGATGAGAGAAAGAGACAGAGAGAGAGAGAGAGTGAGTGTGTGTGTATGTGTGTGTGTGTGTGTGCGTGTGTGCGCCGCCTCTGTAACTGCTCCCTGCAACACAAAACCTAAATTGTTGCATAAAGCGAGCTTTAGAAATATATATATATATATATATATATATATATATATATATATATATATATATATAAGAAGAATTACAAGGATATTAATAGCTCTATTTACTGTGTTAAATATTGAGCTCTGTTAATAAGCATCAACAACATATTAAGTACGTTTTTTATTTCTATCTTGTATTCTTACAAACTGAAAATATATCATAAACTATATATATATATATATATATATATATATATATATATATATATATATATATATTTATATACATATATTTATAATACTACTTTATTTCAAAATTATTCCAATAATAAAAGTGGTATAGTTGAAATTTAATGTTTATTGAAAATATAAAGTGCCCAATGTATTATCCACAAAAAACTGAGCAATTCTTAATCACTATAGAAGATTAAGGAGAAAAAACCCTACACTTGTTTCATGGTAAATCCATTCTTCAAGACCAATTCATAAATAAATAGTATATATATATATATACTATTTATTTATGAATATATATATATATATATATATATATATATATATATATATATATATATATAAAGAGAGAGAGTGATAGATAAATAGATAAATTTATATATATAAAGGTAAATCAATGTCTGTACTTATTAGCTTAATTTTGATCTGCAATTTTCACTGTATAATGTTTGATTGATATGATTGATGTTCACTGCTGGATAGAGAGCATTGATAAGGGAGGAGATTTAAAAATATTGAGGCTATGGTCTTATTGGTGCACCTCTCCATGTTCATAACACATGCATATTTTTTATCAATACATATTTGATATTGTACAGTGTAAGAATACAAATAAGGAACTGATCCTGAATATTTATTGAATAAAATATTGATGTACCAGAATCTGTCTCATTCTTCAACTATGGAACGGAATATGAATATAGAGAATTTCCATAACATGTCAATATCAGAGAATATTTTGATTTAAATAAACATGTAAAATTATGTATGCATTTGTACATACACATTTATCTTTATACATAAACAGATTTAGTCATTTCGTTATATGATATAATAATATATTACTGTATGTCCCTGGATTAAAAATGTTTGACTTACAGACAACTCGTATGTACAGACTACCATAAGGACCATTACATTGAAAATTTGCGTTAAATACATAATATGCTTAAATTTATCTCTTATCTACCTTCGGAATAATGCTTCTAAAGTGTAAATCTGATGCAGGTGCTGGTGATGGATCAAAGAAAAAGGAAATAATTGTAATTGAAAATAAAGCGGAAATAATAAAACGATCAGAAAAAGGTGAAATGTCATCCGTCATTGGTCATTGGAAAAGAATTAGGTTGATAGTTTGTTGAGGAGTGATACAATTTTGAAGGATAGAATTAGAATAATGAAGCATTAGTACGGCCTTACCCTGACGAAAGTTATAATTATTACTAAGCAACACAGGGGTTTGATATCATTGATATAGAAAGGATATTGATAATTTGGTTAGATGATCAAAATCAGGGCAATGTAACTATTAGCCTTACTTTTGCAGGAGAAAATTTTCAAAGCCTTTCTAATGATTTAAAAGCTGTATGTACAGTAAGTGAAGGTAATTGGGGTGAAAAATTTGTTGAGAGTAGTATATATAAAGGGCTTTATGGTAAAATGCATTGTACACCAAATTTGGAGAGAAAATGAGTCACTTCTTCAGAGTACGATCTATCAATACTAGCCTTGTTTTTACCACAAAGCACATTTTAAGCCTTCCCATAGATCGAGAGAGAATTGCATTTTGTTGAAGAATGCATTTATTCAGGAGTAACATTCTTTTTTTTCTCATCTTAAGATATTCTCAGTCAAACTTTTTGACCAATTGATACTGAATAAGAGCCATATGTACCTGTTCTATCCTGCCTACAAATTTAACTTAGAGTCAGGCTTGGAAATGAATCTTATTCACAACCCTGAAACTACTATAAATTTATTTGGTGTCTCAGATTGTAATTTCTAGTGGTGTCATGAATTTCAAGACCAGGACAGGAATAGATAAGAGGATAGATTTGAATACTTGACCAGAATAAACAATTATTTCAGCTGGTACACTAAGCACAAAAAAGAATCTGTCCCTAGGTTTGTCTGGGAAATCCAGATTCAGTTGTGATACTTTCCTGAAGCACATCAAATAGTATTTGGCTGAGCTTGAGTTGGCTGTGCAAAGCTCCATTGAGTGTGCATCAATATTTTAGATGGTGGATGTAAAGTTCTGTGTGTCAGTGTGTGAACATTCCTGAAGATACACCAGTTAAGCCTGGGGCTCTGAATATATAACATGTTTGCAGTTGGAACCAATGGAGATTTGTAGATTGCATGAGGTTGAGACATGCAAGTACATGGAGAAATGTGATTGTGTAGTGAAAATCTGTCTGAAAACTAAAACACACTCAGTTGCTCAACATCCTGTAGCACATGGAATCATGTTTCTATTTCTTGAACAATCCATTCGTTGTTCGTTGCAGTTGTGGGGTTTCTACAGGGCTGGGGTGCTAGCCAGTCACTCAAAATGAACTGCCTTATGAGGTAAAGAGCTCCAACTGCCCTGCTATTTATCCATGATTAGAAGGGGGAAGTATTAAATTCGTGCCTTTCCCAAGGGCATTAACGTGAAATGAACTCAAACTGTCTCAGCCATTAGGCCGACTGCACCCTATGAAAATTGAAAGAAGCAATCTTTAAATAAGGACTCTTGAAGAATGATAAAATATTTTGAGTATATCTCCTGCTGTGGTTTTAAAAATCGGAAACAAGTTTTGAATTTTGATTCTCTCAGTCATTAAACTTGTACACTTTCTTCTGGCTTTTAACAACCTCAAACATCTCCTATTTTCAACACCTTTTTTCATTCATCTGAACAGGGACAGGGGGCAGGGGATTTATCTGAAGATGCCCCCCACTTATTCAATGGAGGGAGCACCCAAAAGCTTTTTAAAGAGTAGTTCACCTACTGCATTTACACTGACAGATCTCGATAAATGCTTGTGGGGTTCCTCCAAGATCAAAGTTTCCCCATCCCCAGAATCCCCAGCTATGCCTCTGTCTGGGACCCTGAACACGTTTGCTGCCAAGAATACTTTACGATGATTTAACTCCTATGCTGGGTTTTCTCGTCTGTGGTACTGGATTGATGATATGCTTATATGAGTTATTGTATCGGTAGCAAACAGGCTATACACTTATTTACATGGAAAAGTAATCTGTGCATCTGCGGAAAGTTGTGCTAACCACTAGTTGTCATATTATCATAGTAAGTATGAAAATTTTCTTTGTCTGCTCGAGGAGATACTACAAAAGAATAATGCACTAACATAAGATGAGTTATCTTGTCCGTGGCACTGGACTGATAACTTGATAAGACAAGTTATTTTGCTTGTTGCAGTGGATAGATTGGAACAGCCTGTTGTGGGTTTTTGTGTTCAAGGGTGTAGCTGGAAATATGGGTGCTAGGAGAGTTCGGCTATGCCCCTGATTGTGTTTAATTAGTTGGAAAACCAATTTCACTTTCTGAAGCGTAAGTAACATTTAACAGCTAGTGAGTAGAAATGAAACCATATGTTTTAAGTGTCTCACTGTAAAGCAATGGTTAGCGATATATTCTCCAGGATATTTACTTCTGTAATGAATTCGATGTTCACTTGGTACCTACACTCGTGGCTTTATGCCAAAAGTTTCTGAGCCATTTCAACTACAAAAAAGGGTAAGAGAAGGTGATTCCAGCTCACTTGAACTATCCACTGCCTCACTCAAGATGATCTTCTAAAACTTAGATTGGGAAAATAAAGGGATCAGAATAGACAGCGAATACCTAAGATTTGCTGACGACATTGTCCTTTTTGCTAAAAATCTTCATGATCTCCAAATAATGCCAGACAAACTGAATGAACAAAACAAGAAAGTTATTATTCACATGAACTTGAGTGAAACAAATGTCACTAACAACAAAGGACAAAGACGAAATGATCTAAATTGAAAATGCAGTACTGAAGAGAGCATGTCTACTTAAGTTAACTGAATTCAAACTCTGGCTGGAACTGTTTTCTTTCACTTCACAAGGTAGACTAGGCTCTTCGACTTTGGTTGGCAATCATTGTTGGAGATGGACAACTCCATATTCAACTCGCAAAAGTCCAACCCTTCATCCAGTTTTGTGATTGGCTACCAACGGGCAGAGTGAGAAATTTTTTCCTGAAATATTTGGTTAACAAGGCTCTGGTAAAGCTTTGGTGGGCTTAGCAACCCAGAAATGGATTTTAATAAATTGCTCAAGTGAAAAAAGAAGGGAGAAGGTGAATGGACAGACAGAATAGAGCGTCCACCCACCGTCTCCAGCTCCTCATGACATGTTGAGTACAATTGGAAGATTAAAAAAAAGCGGTGTTCATTATGCACTCAACATTGACATTATCCCAAAACTATAACTATTTGTCTTCTCTTATTTCTTTCCAGAAGTATTTTGTGTGACTGATTCTCTTTCTGTCATAAAAAAATTGAATTTAATGTATTAGAGAAAGAACAGGAATCAGAGTTATCATTGAATCCATTAGGAAACTCAAATGGCAACGGGCTGGTCATGTTGCAAGCATGTCAGACAGCTGCTGGACTTCAAGACTCATATCTTGGATCCTTAGAGAAACTGTGGCCAGCAAAAAATAAAATGGTGTTGCAAACTATACAAATTCAGAAAGTATTGGCTCTGCCACACCCATGATAGATAGATCTGGTCAATTTGGGGAAAGGTCTATGTCCATTGACAGATGCTAGGAGGCTGCTGCTGCTGCTGATGATGATGCATGACAACTTACTCAGATTAAGAAAAATAATTAGGTGTCGAAATAAATCAAGTTTTGAAGGAATATCTTTGATGGATGATTAATTTAAGCTTCTGTCATGCCATAGTCTGGGATCTGTAACCTGATTGTTCAGTTTTTAATGTCAACAGCTTTGGTTAAGTTATGCATTCTCTGTGTGCTTCCTTGCTCCATTGCTGTGAAGCCAACTTTTCCCTTATTTATTTGTTGCTTTCAACTGACTGCGATGAAAGCAGAGTCTTTGATTCTGTTTCCCACAAGGACAGTGCCGGTTTAACTTTGTAGCTAAAATAGCAAAAGAACTCTCTATTTTGAATGGCCCCATGCTAATAATGCTTGCAAGCTATCGATTCCAATTCAGTGATTCTGCACTTGCATTTTTTATATCTTACTATTCTACCTTCAACTTTTATGAACATCTGGGTGTTTAAAGTTGGTGATTTTAGCAAGTTATTACCTTTAATTGGAGCCATTATTTCAACAGAGTAATCAATGGAAATGTGATATCTATGCAACACATATACAGAGGTATTTGAAACTAAAGTTGTAGCTGCAGTACAAAAATTAGAGAATAGTACCATTATGTATTTGTTGTATTATCTGGCTGTATAACAAATGAAAATAAGTAAATTACTTTGTTTGTATTCTAATATTTATGTGTATGTGCGTGTATGTTAGGAACCTTCAACCAGAACTGTCAACATCATCATCATCATCATTATCATCATTCTTTTAATGTCCGTCGTTGGACGTAGACCTTCCCCAGAATTTGCCATACTTCTCTATCATGGGCATCGCGGAGCCAGTACTTCCTGAACTTAGCTCGTCTCTCCATCTAATATTCTTCTTGCCTCGGTTATGCATGTGATCTCGGGGGATCTATGTCGTGAGTCATGATGTCCATCGGTTGTCTGCTATTCTTGCAACAATGGCCAGCCCACCGCCATTTGAAATTTTTTGTAGATTCTATGATATCTCTAACCCTCGTCTTTTCTCGGATGTACTGTGCTGTCCTATGATCTCACCATGTGAGTCCCAGCATAATTCTTTCATGTGCACGTTGCATGGTTCTCAATTTACGGGTCTGTCTCTTGGTTAGGTTCCATGTTTTGTCTCCATTAGTGACTATTGGGAGGACACCCTTCTCTTTAGGATTAATGGGATCTTCTTATTTTTGAAGGTTGAGCTAGCTCTGCCAAAGGCTTGCCATCCTAGTGTGATTCTTCGCTTGATTTCTTCTTCTCTTGAGGGTCTCATGGAGATTCGTTATCCTAGGTAGATGTAGTGGTCTACTTCCTCCAGTTCTTTGTCCTCGATTTGTATCTTAGTGTTTTTATCTCTGATGTGGTTGTTGCACATGATCTTCATCTTGCTGAAGTTCATGCGTAGGCCGACTTTCTTGCTCAAGTCAGTCTGGCTGGCTGTGTATAAATGCATCACAGATACAGGTTGTACAATAGAGCTAAAGGACTGAAAATTTCAACAAATACAATTTATTATCTCTACAAAAAAACAGTTTTTTTGACACACCCCATTGGTTTTTAGTGATGGTTCAGTTTGCGATATGAATTAATGTCAAATTGATTCCTTATTTTCTATGTGACTGCATTTATATTTGTTTTTTGAAAATTCAGACTTTCTAGTCATCATTACCCGATAAAAGGCGAGAGAAGTAACTTATTCATTGATCTCCTCTTTTTCTAATTTTTTGATTGATTACCCCTAACATGGCATGCTGCCAAATGATGTTGGTCACGTGATAGTTTCTATTGAGTGACTTGACCTCTTCTTTTTTTTTTCTGGAATCTAAAGCCCCATTATAGCATATGCTACAGGTGCTACAACTAGCTTAACGCAGTCTCGCAGAAGGATTACACTTCAAAGCCTTTTTCTTAGTTAAAGGTGCCTTGATGTTTTTGTGTATAACAAACATGTTGAGGACCAAAACACAAAAATCTCAGTCGAATACGCAGACCTGAGAAAAGTAGACCTCTTCATCTACCTAGGACGTCGAATTTCAATGAAGTCCTTGAAAGTAGAAGGAATCAAGGGAATCAGTCTAGGATGTCTTTCAGTGGAACAAGCTCAACCTTTAAGAACAAGGAAATCCTATTAGTCTTGAAAAGATGCTGTACAACCAATGCATCTTCCTGATTGTCACCTATGGAGCTGAAACGTGGAATCTAACCAGCAGACTGACCCTTAAACTGAGAAACATGCAACATGTACTAGAGAGAATCATGCTCTACATCACATCGAGAGATCACTGAACAGCGCAGTATATTAGAGAAAAAACAAGAGTAAGGGATATCGTAGAATCCATTTAAAATTCAAATGGCGATGGGCTGGTCAGTTAGCTAGAATGGTAGACAACCGACAATCATCACAGCTCTCAAGGTGGATCCCCAAAGAAACTGTGTATGGCAAAATATGAGATGGCATGATGAACTAGACAAGTTAAAAAAGTATTGGCTCTGCAACGTCCATGATAGAGAAATCTGGTGAATCTTGGGGAAGGTCCATGTTCAATGATAGACACTAAAAAGCTGATGATGATGTTTTTTTGGCTTGCTTAAAATAATGCGTTCATCTTCCTCTGACTGGAAAAATGTAGCATAGATTTTTTTTTTTTTTTTTTTCTCTGAAAATCAATTCAAGATATTTTCATGTCATGTTTGAGATTTGAATCTTCCAAGTTTGATTATTATTTGGAAATGAAGCGAACGGAGGTGATAAAGGAAGAGCGTGAAAAAACCAGAAGGGGAAATTTTCTGACCAATTCAATATGACAATGAAATTCCTTTGGAAGCTTAGATGATTTTCTTTATAAAGCAATTTGAAAAAAAAAAAAAAAAAAATGTTGCTTTCTCTGAACTCACTCATTTAAATTTCAATATCATCCTATATTTTGAAGTACAAGATTTAATTAAATTGATTTAGAAATCATTTTCTCATGCAAATATTTGGGACATTTTAGAATCTGGTTTCTGGATGATAAAATTTGGAATATTTTATTTATGATTAAGATAAACCCATAATTTTTCTCCTTCAGTTTATGATAATCTTATCTATTAACTAAGGTAGTACTGTGAGATGCGTTTATTATAATCATGGATAATGTTATCAAACGATTTTTGCTCTCAAAATCAGCCACTCTAAAACACTTTCAGAGGAATTCTTTTTAAAAATTCATATCAATTTTTTTTTGTTTATAACAATGAGTTCATTAGTAATGAAGGTAAATTTATAACAATGAATGTATATTGCAGCAATTTTTGTAGAGTTTGCTTAATGTTATCAGCTAGTTATTGTTTTCTTCAAAGACCCTTTCTGAAAGTGATCACAATAAATGATTTCCCCTGAATATGAGTGAAGTGGTGTAGTGGTTCTCAGTTTGGGAAATGGATGTGTCAGATAGGGTTCATGTTATGGTGGGGGACTGCTTGTATTGCTTTTGCTTTAATAGGGAGGAAAGGCATGAATCCAACTTCCCCTTAGTTCTGTTCCCCCCTCTTCTGAACCAGTCTTGCCAGTCTTATAGCTGACTGATAAGTGTGGTTGAGTGCTAATCAGCTCGCCTATGATTCCATCACTTGCTGAGGCAGTGGCAGCAAAATAGCTGCCATACTCTTTGTCAGAAGTGACAGATGGAAATCAGTTTGTCTACGATTTGTTTCCATTCTTGTTGTTGGATAGAGGTTATATATTCATTCCTCTTTGTTTGTCCATCTGTCTATCTGTATTTTTGTCTGTGTGTCTGTTCCTTCACATAGTATCTCAAAGGGTTTTGAGAAATTTTCACACAAAGTTGGACCGCAGGCCAAGTACAATTGATTGAATAAGGAGGATGATCCTGGAATTTCTTTCAAAATTCTGTTAACATTGCAAGATAGAAAAATTTCTCTTTTTCTATGTAATAACACAATAACGATGCCATCACAGGAATGTCATGTCTCTGACAAATAATCATTACTAGCTTTTATTTCGGCATAAGATCTGTAACCTGATTGTTCAGTTTTTAGCGACAATGGTACTGGCGGAGGAATGCATTCTCTAAGTGCTTTCTTGTTTTCTCTTTATTCACTAAATGTTAGGTCATTATGTGATTCTCCGTTTAAAATTGAGATTCAATAAGATTGTTATTTAATTTCTTTGAGTCTGTTTTAGATCAGAGCTCTGCATAAGAACAAATCTCACTGCACTGACCTTGTATATCGTTATATAGATGTATATTTGTCAAAAACGTTCACTTGGTGTTTCATTCGTCTCTGTAACCTGTAATTTAATTTTCCAAGCCTTATGCTGATTTAATCGTCTTTGTTTTATTTGTATTTGACTTCGACTTCGATAAATCCTCAATGAAAAAAAAGATTGGCAGTCGTTTTAGAATTCCTCGAGCAAAGAAGGTTTCTTTTTCGTAATTCTTGCCGATTCTTAGAGAATTATTATTTCATGAAAAGATTTTATTTGTAGCAGTTTGCTATCATTTGAATTTCAACTTAACCCTTTTGTCTCCGGAAAATACTTTCAATAGAAGAATTAAGTAGATCTACAATAATATTATAACAGTTAATCAACTCACCAGCACAGTCAATAACTGAACAACTGTGGCATCAAAATTTGAATTCAAGTAAAAAAAATTGTATTGAAGAATGAATAAAGTCTTGAATTATGTTCATGATACCCCTGGTGTTTTCCATGAGAAAACATCTAAAATAGAGTAAGATTAAATCCAGAAATTCTGGAAAATCTAGACATTATTAATAAAGCTGTCATAGTAAGGCCCTTAAAAGATCAAATCCATCTTTTCCCCCAAAGAAAAGTACAAGGTTAAGTGAGTGGTGACACTTTGGGTGCTTGTCAACTCTAAGTCTAATTGACATATTGCGAACAAGCTGAATGTGTAGTAGTATGATGTTTAGAGCCTAGGTAGGAATGACTGAAGTTGTAGCCAGCCTAAGGGAACTATTTACTTACTTACTTGCAAGGGAGGGTAGTTGTATTGAATCAGTATTTACAGGTTAACCCGTTTAAGCTCTGAGGGGCATAATACTCTTATCATTCTTTTGTAAAACATAGTTATACTAGGTTAAGGATGGTTTAGCCTCTTTCTGAATCTTTTTTTCATGTAGGTTCGTGAAGCTCTCTCAATAAAATTTTATACAATTATATTGCAAAACTTCAGTCCAAGTCAGAGGCTGGAATTGACTTTTTTTCCCACCGCAACAATAAGTACAATCCTCAAGTAAGTTAGGGAAGTAAACTGACCAAAATGACAACTCTTACATATCTACAAAAAAACAATATTACGAAGGGCTTATTTCATTCTAATGAAAGAATACATTTATAACAGATCTCCATTAAATCCTCAAGAGAAGAAATTAAATGAAGAATTACACTGGGTTGGTAAGTTTTTGGTAGAGCAAGCACGACTTTCAAGAACCAGAAAATCACACTAGTCTTGAGGGACCTGCAATGAATGAATCCTCCTGATAGTCACCTATCGAGCTGAAGCATGGACCCTGAATTAATGATTGACCCATCAAACTGAGAAGCATGGAATGTGTATATGAGAGAATCATGCTCAACCTCACATGGTCATCAGACAGCTCAGTATATTAGAGAAGAGACAGGAATCTGAGATATCATAGAAACCACTGAAAAACTCAAATGGCAAAGGGCTAGTCATATTGCAAAAATGGTGGACAACTGCTGGACATCATGATTCACAACGTGGACCCCCAGAGATCATAAGTGAAATTGTGGCTGGTAAGAAGTAAGATGGCTTGACATGCTTGACAAATTCAGAAAGTGCTGGCTTTGCAACAACCATGATAAAAAGGCCTGGCGAATCTTGAGGAAAGTGTATATCCAACAATGTACGCTAAAAGGCTGATGGTGATGATGATGATGATACTGAAAAAGATATATATTCTTATGATATTTTATTCATAATATATACAATACAAAGGTTTCAGTAATCATCTTCAGTTGGAATAGAAGTAAGACATGAGTTTGACCCAGGCTTGTTTAAGGGCATCTTCATCTTGGTTTTCTCATTTCCTTATCAGATCTTTATGAAGTGTCACTAATTATCATTGTATTACAACAGTCGTTGCCAATTTGCAAAATGATTGCTGTCTAAAGCTGAAGACCCTTACCACTTCTCACCTTGTAAAATTTTGTATCATTCCTACCATTACTTACCACTCACTACCTATCAATGGTGTGCCATCTTCAGCTGGAGAGCCCCCATAACTATAATAACTAGATAATATTTAGAGCCAGACTGTCGATGGGGCTTTCATTATTTTGGGTTATATTACAAAAAAGTAGCATAGTACAGGTGAAAGAAATCTCAGGCTTATTTATGTATGGATTAATTATACAAATGTGTATTTCAGTATAAATATATTTATTGTAAAAGGGAATAAAACGCATAACTCAGACAAAATTTATTTTTCTGTACATTTTCCTCAACTCCTCATTTTTTTTTCCTTGTTTTTATTAATTTCAAGACAGTGGCTACAAAACTGGGTGAATAATGAATTTCTTTTTCAATATGAGAAAAACATTCATTTTATTCATGAAAAATAAGACATATGCATTTTTTTTCTTTCTACCAAAGATACATCATCATCCGTTGTAGTGACGTAGTGTGAGCAAACCCATATAATTGCTTGCATTAGCATATATGAACACACTGACACAAGCTTTGCTTTATCCCCTTCTCTCTCTGTTTGCATCAGTGTGACAGAAACCAAACTAACTAACTAACTAACAAACAAAAGAGTGACTTTGGCTTTTTTTAATGAGATATTTTATTTGAAAATCTAATGAAGGTATTTGAATATGCTTTACTGACTTCAGTCCTCTGAGAATAATTCTTTGAAAAATAATTTATTTTCGTGCAGCAATCTTAACTTGAGCAACAATGACTGGAATAAACCCAGCTGATAATTAAGGTTGATCTTACTATAATTCACAAAATTTCTGTCTGTCTGTCATCACATAACTCAAGTACGACTAGAGCTTTCTATGGTTACTAATGAGACCCCGGAGCATGTTCTTAGCATATTAGTTTTTAGAATTCCCCTTAAATTTTCTCATTTTTTTTTCATGCCAACTATGTTATCTCTCCAGAATATATGATGATGATTCCAGGGGGGCATTTCAAAAAGATAGCAGAGTACTTAGATTTTAAGATTCACATTTTTTTTTTTTAAATCTAGTTTCCCTTAAAATGTGGGAACTTGAAATCTTTTGTGAAATCCTTCCAGGTATTTAAATCAAAGGTGTTCCAACAGTCCATGATGGTGATGATTTTTGAATAATGTATGATTCAGTAGATACATTGTTTAAATCTATGATCTTTTATTGGTGTTGTAGGACCCTTTTAGGCCCACCGTAAGAACCTAGCTGAAAATCCTTCTCATACAAGAAAATATATGTGCCCAGAATTTTCTTCTTATTTCTTTAAATTGCTCTAATCAAATTTTACATCTAAATGTGCGCAGCCAAAGTTTGCTGGTTTTAGCTAGTTAATTATAATATATATGATTTTAACCAGGTAATTAACATATATAAAATTTTTTGACATGTTCAACTTGAGAGCTCTTTGTAAGAACAGTCTCACTGACCATTTATGTTGGATATGTGTTTGACAAAATTGATTTTTTGTTCGTTTTGTGACTTTTAATTTGTTATTCTTTAATCCACCTGTTTTATCTATTTTTTAAAATTTTCTGACTATTACCGCAGCTAGAAATTTTGAAAATAGTATACTTGTAATATTAGTTTAGGTAAAAAGTGTTGTCTAACCATGAACTGCAAATGATGGAGATTTCAGTCATGACAGTTCTATGGCTTACTTGATGGAATTTATGTTTTATTGTGATGGCAACCCAGTTCTATCTATGTGTCTGGGCTTTTATCTTGCAATGGATGATTCACTATGAACAAGGCCTTTTATCTTGCAATGGTTAACTCTTCACCACCTGGCACAGTTAATGGGTTGATTTGTTAGCTGTTTTAGTATTAAACAGTAAAAGAAAGACATAAAAATAACGAACAATAAATAATTTTTGTTGTTTTTCAAAATTTCTCATTTCAATATGATTTTAATAACTTTATATTCAAAAAGATAATGTCTTTTTCATTCTTCAAGTCCTGCCATATTTTCAGAGAATTGTTAATCCATTAGAAACATTTTTATTTGAAGCTGTTTGTTCTGTATTTCGATTGAAAGAACTCAATATACCACAAAACAAAAGACTAAACAAAGAGAGTTTTGTAAATTTTGTATTTTATGTGGGCAATTTTTGTGTCATGAATTTTGACTGAGGCATGTGCTACAAAACATTGAAGATTTGAAAATGAACATTTGACTTGTAGATTTTTTTCTTCTGCATTTGGATTTGGGGATTAAATGATGTGTTCATCAGTCTTTGAAAAGAAAAAATTGATTATCTCAAGATAAGTATCCTTAGAGAAAGAAATTATAAATTTACAATTCGTAATCTTAATTCTTTTTCTCCTTTAATAAGAAAGTGAAAAACTTTTGTCTGTATTTTTACTGACATTTAAAATTTTACTAGGTTATAAGCATTTGTATCTATTTTAATACTTTTGATGCTGGCCACTACTTAGATGCAAATAATGAAAGATTATTGTGTCTACTATGACTCGTAATTTTTTGTTATCAAATTCTAATAGATGCTGCTCATATATAAGAATGAAGATATATATATGTACCTGAAATTTTCTTTGTATTTCACTGAATTTTATAGCCACATTTCATGTCTGAATGTGCACAGCCTATGTTTGCTGATTTCCTTAAGCAATGTAAATATTGATAAGTTTGTAGCTGACATCTTGTATGAGGTTGCCATATCTGAACATTCAAAAAAGAGGATGTTCCCAGTTATCATCACAGTTGTCAAGACACGTAAATAATATAGTAACAGTGGGTAGATTATGATTGGAAATTACTAGAATCCTTTAAATGCTGTGCAAGAGAAACAAATACTGCAGTGTGAAAAAAAGCTATGAGAAAAAAACTGTATATTTCAATATTTCATCTATGTCTGTAATAGCAGTATAGAAAAATTAATGCATTTGGTTGAAGAACAAGAAAAAGCAGTACATGACATCATTCCACTCTTCCTCTCATCATTATTAGTGTAAGTATTGCTTTTTTTCCTGTGGTGAAAATAAATGAAGCTTAAATGGAAGACGGTTCCAGGGATAATAAAAACATATGACAACTCTAATCTTTTGAGGACAAAGGCAGAAGGCAAGAATGATAACCAAGTTATTAAAGAAAAAATATCAGGGTGCTAACAAGATTTGAAATGTAACCCTTAAAGATATGACTACGAATAATTGAGTTGTGTTTTTAAATGAGCTTGAATCTAGCTGGTAATTTATTGTTTTCTTTCTGAAAGAAATTCTCCCTGTTTACTGAATGCAGAGAATTTAAAGAATTCATTGATCAATGGACCCACACACAAATATACATTGATAATCAAAGATAAAACATAATTTTTTTAAAAACCAAAATATCAAAATGTACCAAACTTTAAGGCTGTGTCATATGGTGTTATCTTATTCTTTTTTTTCCAGAGGGTCGTCGTTTTAGAGGACATTGTGAGAATAAAAGCCAAACTGGAGGAGAATAAAAGTACGACAGACATGCTTGAATGTTTAAATACTCTCAATGAAAAGATCCCTTCCAGAAAGATTTTGGTTGAAACAAAGATTGGTATGTATTCATTTTTTAACCATTAAGAAAGATTGATACACATTTTTCTTACTAGTCCTGATTTCTATGAGATTTTCTGAGTTTTCAAGATGCCACTTGTAATTTCTAGGTAGACAATGAGATTATTTCAATTTCATTGTTGTGATCTCCCTGCTGATTATTGCAGAAACATAAAACTAACTGGAAATCAGCCAGCCAGGATCATCTACCTCACATGATGTGGACATGGATTATTGGCATTAGGCATTATTTTTAAGAAAAACAAAAATGATAAGTACACACAATTACCAGAAAATACATACTCAACTATCAACGCTATTATTTTTTTTAAAAAGTCACTCCTCGATGGATTCAAATTTCCAGTCTCTTCATTGAAAGATGAACACCCTAACCTGCTTTGCCACTAAGACGTATTTATTGATAGCCGATTTATTTCTGATTATAAATCACATGTGCCTGACTTTCAAAATCTTTTTTATTTCCCTCACTGAAACCCTTGTTATAGCTTTACAAATAGGAATATCTCCCTTTTTTTTTTCGCAAAAAATCTTTCACAAGATCAGGTTAAATGTGTCCAAAAAATTTTGTATAATTCAGTCCGGCAGTTTTGACATGCATTGTGTGTTATCAAATTTAAAGTAAAATTTCATAAAAACTTTGTATCCTAATGTTTTTCCAGTGCAATTTTGATGACTTGGTACAATTTAAAAGTTTGTTGTAATAAAAGTCTCCATAGGATGACATACATTTTATTAAAATTGATTAAGTTTTACAAAAGTTATTACAAAATAAAAGTCAGTCTTTAGTATTATTGGATGAAGTAGTGTAACACATTATTTTCATTAAAATTTGACTAGATTTTACTTTCATCATATAAAAACAACTGAAATTAAGTGGATGGTAAAATCTAGTCAAAATTTGATGAAAATAAAAAATCAAAGTTGTTGGTTTGTGTAAAAACTCAACTTACTTTCAAAACAAAAAATTTTCTGTTGCTTTTTTTGAGCCTTGTAATAAGATTGGTATATATAGAGGTAGTTACTGTTGAGTTATGGTTAATGAGCTAGTCTTGCAGATTATTAATACCATTGTGAGATTGATCCTCACTGGGTTCCCAATGCCTGTGGCCTTATACTGGACTGAACTGAGTAAATAATCAAGGCTCATCATCTTGTAGTTGTGGTGAGCAAGATAGTTTTACAGACCATTTGTATTGTAGTGAGAGTGATCCTCACTTGGTGCCTCAAACTTGTGGCCTTGTACTGTACTAAACTCAGCTTCATAAATAACTATAAAGTCACCTCACTGTGAAGTGTTCAGCAAGCTACTGTTGCAGACAATTATTAATGTAGTAAGTTTGATCTTTACTGGGTACCCTAAACTTGTGGCCTTGTACCATCCATTGCCATATAACTAGCACTTATGTGTTTGATAAATCCTATCTGTAGCTTTACTGGTTACATAATGTGCTAGTTATATTTCACTTGTGATTTCATTCATTGTTTAATTAATGTTCTAGGATCATTTTAGGTACCATGTGCAAGATTATAGATTTTTGCAGCCAGCTATACTAAATTTGAGGTTTAGACTATAGAAGGTTAGGGCTATTATAATTTATTGAAAGTTGGTGCTTTTCTTATATGTTGTTATGTCTATTCATATACTCTAGGGTTGTTTTTTTCAGTTCATGCCTTCTGTTTTGAGTTTTATGATAAAGAGGATCAGAACAAAGAGTTTCACTCTTACCATTTTTTGATATCCTTACCCATTCTGTCCGGATTCCCAAGACGAGGAAACATCATTACTAGGGCAATGTGCATTCCACAGGTGCACGTTTGGAGGGGGTCAGTCCTTTTGGTGTGTGGATCAGTCTGCTATGATAAAATAATTATCCGTCCATCATACGAAATTACGGCTTTGAAGTGTTTTGGTTGCTTGTCTTCAGGGTTGCCAATTTAGATATTTTTTTTCATCTAAACTCAGATCTCTAATTTTAGATAAAAGATCTATAATCTCTGTTTTATTAGATTTTTTGAGAACTTCTGATCCGAAAAAACTTCAAACATTATTATGCTCTTTTTTTTGTGTGCTGAGTAATATATCTAGCGACTGTCAATTTCATATAATGGCCAGTTGTTGAGTAATCACAGTGCTTTCACACAGAGAAGCAGACAGAGATTTTTTCAATTGTAGTCAGATTGTACTCTAATTCAATCAATCTGTTGTCCTCGTCTTGGTATCTATCATCACAATGTTTCCGCCAGTGTACCCTCCGCCACTTTTTCCAGTGCTATTCTCATTTCATCATATTCTTGGACTGAACCCTCTGCAGGAGTAGGACTTTTCTCATTCCATTGTCCATGCAGGAGGTATCTTATATTAGTAAATTCTTCTGTCATTTTGTTCTTTTTGTTAGATTGTCCTTGTGATGCCACTTCTGCTTGTTCCAGCTCCATAACATATTTCTTTACACAGGGTTGTTAGTAGGGATAAGAAATGTTTGCTTTTTCAGAATGTTCAGCACTGTTGTCAGCGACTTGATCATATTTATAGACCAGCGGCCCAGCCGAAAAGATCTTTCAAAGAAAATCTTGTTGCCCCTGAGATTGCCTGACTCAGAAATTGAACTCACAATCACCAAGTAAACTGTAATGCTCAACCAATGTCTTTATTCACTTGGCCATTGTCACAGATAATGTTATTTTGAGAATATTGTGACTATACCAACCAAGATGAGGACAGTAGTTCAAATGAATCAGTGTATAATAATAATAATGTTTTGAAATAAAACTCTGTATTGAATCCAAGTAGTTAACCCTCACATAAACAAGAATCTTGCAGTCTTAACTCAAAATGCCTGTCGGCCTAAACTTGCTCCACTTTAAAAAGTTGCCATAGAAAATTTACTCATGAAAGAAAGCTGATCATATTACATGTGGACACTTTCAAGATTATAAGAAACATGCTTTTTTGTTTTTCTTTTACAAATCTATTTACATTACCATCCTAATATACTTTCTTTTACCCCATATTTTTAATCATACAAAAATCGGTTGAAAATATGACCTAAGATATGAATGGGTTAATTTGACCACATTTCACTTGGTGGTCCTATTAATGATTTATCATAAGTTTCAACAAGGACAGATTTTTACTGTCAACTAGCTTTCTATTCCCCAATCATCGATGCTCATTAGGTTGGGGGTTGACCATGCACATCAAACTCTACAAGTATAATTTTATGCCCTGCTATACTCAGCAAAGAAAAAAAATGACAAAAATGAAGATGGGCTGGACACATAGCAACAATGAAGGATAACAGATGATGCAAAAGTTTAACAGATTGGTGCCCCAGAGATAGCAAATACTGCTGGAGGAGACCCGAGAATAGATACAGACTAAGACTTGGCTGAGTTTAACACTGTCACGGTCAACATTGAAGAAGTTCAGAGAGGTCCAGCAGTGGACATGTTGGCTGGTGGTGGTGATGATGATGATGATGATGATGATACTCAGCAATTGCTGCAATTCTTCATGAAGAATGCAGAAAATATGCCTATAATTTAAAACTTTGGGCATTATTAGATTTATTTTAAAAATGACTCTGTGTATGCAATTGCCAAAGCTTATTGATTTTGTTTTATTTCACAAACCAAGTATATTCTATAGAGATTCGCATTGCTTAATGCTGTTCCAATAATAGTCTGTTTCTAATATATTTTTCCAAGACAGAATCACCTTATCTCCTTTTTTTTGTTGCTATTATTGTGAAGGGAAAGCTGAAGCTTTTCGAACTGAAACTAAGTAGCTTATTGGCAAGGGAAGTGGGAGCTCACCATTCTCTCAGAAGTGGATATCATTTCCTACTTCTGGATTCTTGTTCCCTGAGACTTTCGGTAGGGATTTAGCAGATTAGGAGCATTTCTTGAGTGTTCAAGGCTGTGACACGAGACTCAGTTAATAAAACATTCAAAAGCAATAAATTTCTCTGCATATTTCAGAGATGTTTTTTTTCTTGCTTTCTCAACTGTTTGTACTGCACAAGGTTTTTATGAATTGTAAATGCAGTTTTATTTTGGGGTTTATTGCTTTATTTGACTGATTATTCTTTATTGCAATGTTGGAACTTTGACCTTTTTTCTTTTCTTGCAAAAGGTTCCCTTATCCTTAACCTTCCTTATAAAATATCCGCATAATGTTCATTAGTTCAAAGTATTCTTTGATCTTTGAATCTATGGCCTTTTTTCTCATTGTTGTCTTGGCCTGTGGAAATGTTGTTATATTTATCAAGTTGTAATGAGAGGTGTAGCCCTTCAAGGTGGAAGCTGGGGTGACTTGGCTCCTTGATGTCCCCTTCCAACATTTTCTGAGATTTTTTATTGAATAATGTCAGAAGAAATGCATTAGATGAGCTGCAATTTATAAAACTTTGGGAGGCCCCCTCCAGAACGAGTCTCAGAGATATTCAAAAGTAGCCCCACCCCAATCTACTCCCTCAACTATGCCTCTGGTTGAAATAAAAATTCTCTTCTCTTTTTTTTGTATCAATGGTTGCAACAATCCTGCTGTTACAGTTATGGAATTCTTGAACTATCCAATGTTAGCCATATGACTGTTAATCACAATTTAAAGAAGCTAGAAAAAAAGTCAAAGGTTGAAAAATGGTTCCCACGTGACCTTTCTGTAGTGAATCACCAGCAGTTTCAAGTCACTTAATTCTCTGTTGTCAGTTCTTCATGCTATGTGTCCTGCCCATCTCCATTTTCGTTGCCTAATTATTTGTATGATCTCCCTTACACTAATCTTCCCTCAGATCTATGTTCTTTTTTTTTTATCCCTTTGTTATCCCTAGCAATGCTCCTTCATAGCTTTTTGTTAATTTTATTAATTTCCATGTTTTGCATTCATAGGTCATAGCTGGTATCATGTATTCATTGTATACTTAGCGCTTCAGGCACATTGAAACTACCATTCCCAAAATAGAGCTAACATCCAAAGTCATATAGCTTATTTTTTAACACTTTATTAAGCATAATTTACGAGTAGTCTATATTCAGTCAAATGTGATAATGAAGGTGTTTTTGTGGTAACATGGCTTTTTATATAGGTCATCTATAAAAAGTATGCAAATATTTGAGTTTGTTACCTGGATGGTCTCAAATAATATCAGATTAAAAAAAAAGGTAAAAAAGACAGCTATATCAACAAAAGTTATATATATGTTGTAAAATGATATTTATTTACTTCTCAAGTTCAACAATGCTTCAATACAGTACTTTTATGTTATGCAAACTGATTTTCTCATAGATTGAATCTCATCACATCACTTAGGTTGTCCGGAGAGTAATAGCCAAATTCAAATATGGACATAAATCATCAATAAATTGATTTATAAGTAACATCATCAATCAAAATTGGGATCATTTAAATCTATACATTTCCACTAACAAAAAGTAAGATCATTTATGCCTTCAGGATAGAATTTTAGGGACTTGAATTCCAAAAGTCTTTGGAGGAATTTTCTGTATCTTCTCAGTTAGTGAACATATTTTGCTTTTAAAAAAATGTCCAGATGTTCACAAAAATGAGAATCAGCTGATAATAAGTGTGGGAAATATAGATGTTGAGACAAAACTTTGAAACCCAGCGCATTGACATTTCACAGTATCATTAGGGCAATATGTATCCAAATATCATCATGGAGCAAAAGTGTTTGTCATTGATCGACCAATGCTGGACTTATTAACACACATTTTTTTTGTGCTTTTCTTTCTTCCAATATTCAGCTGTAAACCTTAGCTGCGATATTCCTTCCTTATGGGAGAAAACTCCTATGGACCATGCTTGTCACAGATCACTATACAATGAGTACAATTTTTTGTCAGTGCAACATTAGCCCCAGGAAAATGCTCTGGAGTTTCATCATGGTCAAGTTCCAGTGCACATCCTTAGCAATTGTTGTCCAGGATCTTAATTTGGATACAGGTTATTATTTGATTGAAAAATGGATGATTTTTTTGTTTGTTCTATTGCAGTATCAAATTTTGAAATTGTGATTCGTGTCTACATTGGACCCATTTGTCAAGTTTCTTTATGTTTCCAATTGGTTTCATTTGTCCTGATTTTTTTATTTACTTCCTGGGGTGAAAATAAGAGGAGGGAGGGTTCACTTTTAGAAGTCAATATTGAGGGGGGAGATTTTTTCTTACTTTTAGAGTTCAAAATTGAGGTAAAGATTTTTTTCCCCACTTTCAGGTGTCAAAATCAAAGGGATTTTATTTTTCATTTAGGGTTCAAATATTTTTTTCCACTTTTATAGGTTGAAATCAAAAAATTAAAAACCAATTAAATTGAACAGTATTTTATTTCCATATATCTATCTTCCTATTTCTTTTTTGGACTGCAATTTAGAATACCCATTAGGGTGGGTATTTAGTCTTGTGACTATAATGTGGTATAATGAAATAAGCTACTATTTTTCAAACAACTGAATAATTTTGAAGATCATATGATGTGTAGTTTTTAGACCCCAATATTGTAAATAATGAGGAATGTTTATCAGCTGAATATGTGTGTATAGGCCAGCATGTTCTCTATCTAAGATAGACCCTTTGGCATAGAAAACATATTTTCTATGTAGGAATGATTCTTATAATATCATTTCATATCTCTGCTTGAATTGTTTTCCAGCATACAGTAGAGTGTAAAAATGTTTTGATACTTGAAAAATAACTTATGTTCTTCCATACCACGAATTTGCTTGAAATTTACATTGACAACAAGCGTGAAATTTACGCAGACAACAAGCGTGAAATTATACAGGCAGCGAATGTGAAATTCACACAGGCAACACGTGCAAAGTTTACATTGGCAACAAGCGTCAAATTAAGCAGGCAACAAATGTAAAATTTACACAGGCAACAATGGTGAAATTCACACTGGCAACAAATGAGAAATTTACTCAGGCAACTAGTGTGGAATTCACGCAGGCAACAAGTATGAAATTTTCACTGGCAACAAGTATGAAATTACACAGGCAACAAATGATAAATTTGCTCAGGCAACAATTGTGAAATTTACACTGGCTACAAATATGAAATCTATTCAGACAGCATGTGTGAAATTTATGCAGGCAACTAGAGTGAAATTTGAAAACATGAAGGAAAAATATGCACAGCTATAAGAAGAAAGAATAAATAAATTATAGAATATTCAGAAGAATGAATATCGCAATATGAATGCTCTGTTGTAAGATATTTGTTTGAAATTTGTTTGCAATTATTGCTCGCAGATATTTTCCAAAAACTTTGCTGGATTCTTGTTGATTCTCTCTAATTCATTCAATTTTTTTTTGCTTGCAACTATGCCAGTCAAAGGATTTGGTGGAAGCAGTGTCTTCGGCTCACGTTATTGAGCATATTGTAGAGATGGGGTTCTTCCATAAAAAGATCAAGGGTATCACCATAGAAGGCTTAATGTTGCTTAACTTGACTGATTTTTTGGGAACTGGTGCATCCAACACGATTAGTCCGTACCTTGCTTCAGAGATCATTTGCCTTGTTGGAAGATCAAACCCGTCTTCAACTTAAACTGCTGTCTCAAAGATGGTAGGCAAACTTCCAATATTAGCCTCAATAGCAATTGATCAATATAGATCAGAGGAGAACTAAAGTGACAGATATTATTCAAATAACTAAGCAACAAAAATGGAGATGGGCTGGATACTTATCAAAAAGATACAAGTACAGATTGAGCCAAAGGCTAACTGATTCTTTTTGGTTGCCCATGGAACAGTAAACACAGACGGAAAAGACCAGGGAGGGATGAGGTAGAATATTAGTCTGGTGGAACATGGTAGAAGTTAGCGCAATCGTGTTCATCATGGAAGGAGATGGTAAAGGCCTTTGTCTAGCAGTGGACATGATGACATTGCTGCATTAATAGTTTCTGTGATAATATGAAGTCAGTATTTATCACTCTCCCCAGAAGGGTGGAATGTAATACAAAGTTGAGTTTAGTATGGCGGTTCAAAAGTGTACCCAGGGGTAATGACGGAAATAGCTGTATTCCCCCCTATAATAGAGTCAAAAAGGCATCAGGACAACCAGTGACCTTTCCTTTCTAATGCAATGGGGAGTTGCTGCCCTAGGATAACTGACTAAGTATACTTTACTTTTTTGAGGCCACAGGACTAATCTATGGTCTCAGTCTTAAACATTAGCATTAGCGGTTGTGTAATAAACATCATTATTCCTTTTAGACTCATTTGCATTTGTTGATAGCACAACATATTCCGGTAATCTATTTCATAATCCTACAGCTCTGTTGCTAGGAATTTTTTTCTGATATTCAATTTACTCCTATTCACTTCAGTCTCATTTACATGGCCTCTAAGTCCCTTGTAATCCCATTTGATGCTTTATATATTAGTATCTACTTTTTTTTACAATTTGCCCAATTTTTTTACATAGCCCCCCCCCCCCGTTTTAACAATAGTCTTCTTCTTCTTCTTCTTCTTCTTCTTCTTCTTCTTCTTCTTAACATCATTAACCCTATTTTTAACACAAAACCTCTCTTTTCAAACTGTCAACCATTTTTTTTAACATCAGATTCCTCTTTTCTTATCATCAGACCCACCTCTTTTACAATTCATAGAAATCTATTCCAATGAATCATTAATAAATGATAAAAATAGTTCTGGTCTAAGCACTGATCCCTGTGGCACACCACTATTTACACTCCTCCGATCAGATTTAGAACCATTAGCTCTCTGTTTCCTGCCCCGTAGGAAGTCTTCTAGCCAACAAATTATCCTACCAGCTATGCCATAGCCTGGTAGTTTGTAAATCATAACTGAATCGAAGGCTTTTCTAGAAATTTAGGTGCAATGCCTCAAAGGACGTACCTTCATCATACAATTGTGCTCACTCTTCACGAGTGGAAAGCAGATTTGTTAGAAAAGGATCTACTTCCTCTGAAGCCATGATGTTCATCACACAATATTCCTTTATCCTCAATGAATTTTAGAATTCTTTTTTTCACATGTTTTACTCACTTGCAAGGTTAAACTCACTGATCTATAATCACCAGTTACGGCTTTGTCACTCTTTATAAAAATAGGTGTGGCATTTGCCATGTTTCGTGAAGTCTACCTAGGTCTAAAGATTTCCTCAAAATGCAGTACAGTCCTCACTCCTGTGCTTCACTATGGGGTGGGTGTTTTTGGCACAACTCCTTTTTTTTCACACATGAGGAGCTGAGTTTTGGCCAAAATGTTCAATCTTAGTTTTATCTGGACGAATAAGTGTGAGCAGCAGTCTAGTCTCCTTGTATCTTATCATTAAATGTGTTTTTGATGATGTATGGAACTTTGTCGTTCAAATGCTTTTCATCACTAATAAAAAATAACATTCTATACCTCTCTTTGTATGGTTTTCCTGCACACAGTGAAGTGGCAAAAAAGTTTGGACACTTGGAAAATTACTTGTATGATACTTCCAAACACAGGCAATAAAAGTTAAATTTGAGATTATGAAGGCATATTTGCACAGTGAAAGTATGAGGTATTTGGTAACCAATGTTCAAACTGCTTTTTAAATTCACTGGAAGGTTTTTCAGGGTAGTTATGTATGTTTACTTTTTATTTTTTCATACGTTTTATTCATTCTGATATTCAATGGAGCAATATCTCAAGGAAGATCCCAAATTTCTTTTCTCTTGTATATAATTGACACATTAGCATTCAAATTCTAAGCAATGTTCCTGTAGTCAGATTGTCAGAATGTTGCTTGATTCTTTTGTTTTGAGGTCCTTAACTGTAGCCATAATGACGAACCACATCATCAAAAATTGTTGCAAAAAATGATTATTTTATCCCAATCATATCTGGGGGGGAATTTCTACTGGAACTTTCTAGTTGTTTCAAAATTTTTGTATGAACTTCTTGAGCTCTATTAATTTCAATATAAACATTTCACAAAGAGTTTCCAAGTTCTCCTGTCCTCTACGAGTTTTACTTTCCATTTAAAAACTTCTCAGTACATGCATCCCCCGATATAACACAGTTTGTTATTGTATGGCTTGTGGCGTAAGGTAGGTAGTACATGAACCCCAACATTTATACTTATATTATTGCCCACTCATCGAGAAAACAGCTAATAAAAATAGAATTTCTCTTTGAACGCTAAGTCCAATATTTCAGACTGAGTGCTATTTTATTTTACCAAAGCCGCTTGATTATAGATTTGATACAACTCTCACCACACCCAACCCCCAAATATATGTGACTTAGACCAACAAACCAACAAACCAACAATGAAAATGAAATGAATCAGACAAAAACAATTCAGTAGTCAACAAACAAAACTTCTTTCATTAATTTGATCTTCCTCCCTTCACCCATGGGAGCTGAAAGCACAACAGCTTGCGGGTGGGAACGGTCGAGTCATGTAAATATTTTGTAAATGTGAATATTTTGTTTTTCAATTGTTAAATTTGGTACGCTTTGTAATATATTGTAGTTATTTTGGTGATATTATCTGACAGTATTATTAAAGAAAGCCTTTGTTTATTTGTTCAAATCTCGTCTACTTTTCATACAATAGACAATGTTTGCCATTTTTCATCTATCGCCTACTCTTGAATATCACTCATACCCACCCTGCAGTTTGTTTTTCTTTGCTTGGTTATAACGTGGTTGGTTTTCTTGGATCCCAACTCACATATCATTATAAGTTATGATTATATTCACTGAAGCTTTCATTTTCTTCATATTCACAAATTTTACATCATAATACATTATGTAGGTTAATTTCAGATGATATCATGTTGCGCCAATATATCGAATAAGCATTTTCCAAGTTTCTCTATATTTTTCACTCCAATACTTAACAAAAGGACAACAAAATTTGAACCCCATGAAATGCTATAGTTATCATCTACAGCCTTTTAACATCTACTGTTGGACATAAACATTCCCTTCTACAGACCTCTCGTTTGTTGGTGTCACAGAGCCAATATTTTCTGAACTTATCTGAATCGTTACACAATATCTTATTTCAATGAAATCTTATGGGAGAGTGGGGAATGGGCTAAGGAAGAATTTATCAAAATCTGAGGTGGATCCAAAAATATTCTCATCATTCTGCTGCAGATATCATCATCATCATCATCCTGTTAACATTTGTCATTGGACATAGTTGTTCCCCCCAAGATCCAGCAGACCTCTCTATTGTGATGCAAGTATCTCCTGAACTTGTCTAAATTGTCCCACTGTCTTATTTTTTGCTGATCACAATTTTGCATATGATTTCTGGGGATCCACGTGAGTTGTGATGTCCAGCAACTGTTCAACACTCCCATTATATGGCCTACCCATTGCCATTTGAGTTCCCCAATGACTCTTGGTTTTTCTCTAATACAATTTGTTGTCTTATGATCTTTCCATGATCTTTTATCATGCACGTTTGATAGTTCTTAGTTTGTGAGTTAATCTTTTGGCTTGCTTCCATGTTTCAACTCTATTGGTGACTATTGGGTGAACACACCGGCTGTAAACCCTTCTTTTTAATACTTATTGTATTCACTTGGAAGCTTGCCTAGTGTGATTCTTTGCTTGTTTTCTTTCTCTGTTGAGTTTTTGTGGATTCATTATCTTAGGTAGATGTAATGGTTTATTTTCTTTAGCTCTGTGTTTTCAATTTTGATTGTTGTGTCTTTGTCCACAACATATTTGATGCTTTGAAGATGTGAAGACCAACTTTTTCGCTTTCTTCATTCAGTAAGTACAATTCCAAAACTTGAAATTTTTCAAGTGTTGCATTTTGAGATGAATATTGAAGAGGAAATACATATGAGACATGAAACTATAGCACGGTTTGCATTATAAGGCAGGTGAGTCATAGACCACAACTTTTTTGCTCATACTGTATACCACTCTTCCAGAAAAAAATGCAAGTGAAAACAGAATTCAATCTGAAAGATAATATGACTTCAATATTGAATTTCTACAATTTGCTTTAAGTTAAGATATAATTACATGGTTCTTTACTCATAATTTATTGGATTTTGTGATAAAAACAAAACCTCCGTTCAATGGTGAACTTGTATTGGTAACTGGTAATTGACTTAGAATATCCCTAGTTTGGTCATAATGCAGTTGTCTTTCTTGGACCCTAAAATCCATGTTATAAAGTGGGACTAATGTAGTTATGAATAGTAGCAGTAAGATCAGCTAAAGATCTGACATTGAGCTGCTCGCTACCTCAAACTAGAGATAACTTGTCTTCTCTTTTTGTCAGTCCAGTCTCACTGATGAGATAACTTGTCTCAGTAAGTCATCACAGTGCCACAGATGGATAACTTTTTTTACAATAGTGTCTTCTTTTTTTTTTCTTATATACGTATATGTATATATTAAATTTATTAGATATTGTGTTGTACATTTTAGATGATTAGTATGAAAATAGAACCTTTTTAAACATGCAATGAATAGTGTCTATTTTCATCAGTTCTCTACGGTGAAGAACCCAGTGGAGATATTGCAAAGTTAGAAAAAAATGTACTTGGCAGTGAACAGCTTAAGGACTTAATGGCAGGCTTGAAATTTTGTTCTGGATGTGATGGTAATTATAGGCTTCAAATTGACATAAGAATATTTGCTGCAAAAGCTTTTTTTAAGGAGAAAGAAAGAGACTGATCACAAGTCCAAACCTATTCGGTATTTTTACTTATGCAATTCAGACATATCATAGATGCAAAAATTTTTCTCTGTAAAAAAAAAATGAAATATCAAAACCTAAAAAATTTTGGTATCAATTTTTATACATTTAGAATTATAAAAAGTCTAAATTGGTATTCACTGTGGCTCGAAAAGCCTTCTATTAACTAATAGCAATTAGAAAAATCAATGAAATATTCTCTTATATATTTTGGAAAAAATCTTTTATTTTGATTAATTTTTGCCTTCCATTATTTATTTCATATCAGTCATTGATATTTATTAAGCTTAGCTTAGTATAACGTTCTTAGAATTGGAAGCAGTAAGATTGTGATGCTTTTGAAGGGGGGCGAAGATTGCATTTTTTTTTCAAGGTGGAGGAAAATTATGTTCCTCTCTAAGTGGAAGGAGATTTTGTTGTTTTTCAAGAGGGAGGAAGACTGTGTTGTTTTCCAAGGTGGAAGAAGATTGTGTTGTCTTTCAAGGTGGGAGAAGATTATGCTGTTTTTCTTGATGGAGGAATATTGTATTGCCTCTTCAGTTGCAGGTTCTGTCTAACTTGGAAAGTCAGTATGGGAATCCTAGCCTACTCTACACTCTAACACTAACAATTGGTACTGGTGGATTCCATGCGTTATTATTTTAGTAGTAGTTGTTTATCATCAATTATCATTCTAAATCAAATCACTTAATGGATTATACTTCAATAAACATTAACAAACTTTACTGAAAGTAATAATTGTGTATTATCATAAAATTTGTGAAGTAACTGCTGGTATGTTAGACAGACATTTGATAAAAAAAAAAATACACTGCATCCAATTAGCTGGTATTATGACTAGAGGGCCATCTCTTGGAGTTCAATATGGACAGTTTTTTGGGGGCTTGCAATGATCAGTAGTTCTCCAAATGCCCTGGTGAAAACCATTGGTCTTATAGTCCAGTATATACGGTACATTCATAACATCATTTCATCAGTTAATGTGGACGAAGGGTAAACAGTCTCTGCACCGCATTTATTTCCTGCTGAGATGGTGAATACATACCATGCTGTTGTGGTTTTTATTTCCCTTTTATGACTGTTAATGCTAAACCATCAACATCATTCGGAAACTATAAATCCATTTTAGATTTTCATGTCTGACTTTCCTCTTCAAGTTGTCCAAATCAGTGAACAGGTGATAAAAAACACTCAAGTGAGATTTCTTATCAGCCATCATTTTAACCTTGTTTGAGAACAATTTAAATGCTGCTAAGGACTTGAAATGTGCTTGACTGATTTTTTTTCCCTCTATTATTGCTTTTTCTTTTAACTTTGTATTTGGTTTATCTTTTCTTCCTCGTAAAAAAAAGTTTTATGAAGATTGGCAATGAAAATCAATATGTTAACAAAATACACCACTTTTTTTTGTCTGTTAATTCTTGAAGTATTTTGTTTGTAATAACAACTTTCATCTTCTGCATGATTTTGGGGTTTTTGTCTTTTTTCTAGTGTGTGTATTAATAAAAGGTGTGTAAGCAAGAAGATTTGCCAGTGGCTGAACAAACACGGCTAGTATTAAGTTTTCGAAGAAACAGATGATGCATTTGTAGTTAACTGGAGGATTAATATAGATTTTAGTGGTCTGATAAGGAATGATGAATGGAGATTATTTTGAAGAAAAATATTAAGACTTGCTTCTTTTCTGAAATATTTGCATATCTGGATTTCTATCTTCTCTCTGGGAAAACGTGAGGGTCACTGTCCATCAGAGTATAGTCATATGTTGATTTACCCCCAAACAGCTAGATATATCACTGTAAGGGCTTAAAACCCGTTGACTGCAAATGGCAAATTTCTGTCATCCAAGCACATATAGGTATGCTTTGATCAGTGCTGTTAATTCATTCCCAAATTTTCCATACTGTTCGAAACATTATAAAAAATTAATGTTTTTTTTTCTGCTTATACTTAGTTACATGATCTTGAACTGCAATACACTGACCATTATACATCGAAACCCACACTAATCAAGGTATTGCTCTATGACTATAACTCAATGCGGATGACAAAAATTTGCTCTTAGTTCGCTGAAGAGAACGCAGTATATACAGCATATTTGTTTTGAATACTCAAGACAGGGAAGATAAAAAGGAGAAGGTAAAAGAGCAGACACTTTGCTGGATTGAGATAATGACTCGGTGAAAGCAACGTAATGGATGACATCTGTTCCTCTCTCCCCAGAGAGTAGAAAGCAAAGAGTTGTGTACAATATAGAGGTTTAGGCAAATATGTATGTGTCATGGTGTGCAATGTGCATATTTCATTTCATTCTCTAATAGACGACTTACATCCAGATTGAGTTTCATCTATACTACCAGAACATAAGCAGGCTGCAAGTTGATGCACAGCTGTATCTCTGTCACATTTTTTCTTTCTCTAATCTTCATATCTTTGCAAATTTTTTCTGTCAAGGCAAATGTGAGTGGCACTCCCCATAGTGTTTGGCTCTTTCTAATTTTTATATATACAACAAAACTATGTGTGCCAATATGAAATACCTCCCATTGGCTTGCACTGTGTCTGCTGGTAATTTTTTGATGAAGCGTAGATTTCTGTCAACCTCTTTCAAGTTTGTCAAAGTAGAGGACAATTGATAACCTTGTCAGGGATTTGAGATATGATTTTCAGGATTTGAGGGTGACTCAATCTGCACCCTCAGACTGCACTATTTCATTCTAAGTGTAAATAATTTATAAAAATAGAAATGTCTGAGTTTTTGTTGAAACAGTGACTTATTTTTTAGGTGATAACGTTTTCATCATATTTTCTTTAGAGAAATCAAAGCTCTATTTCAATTGATGGTGAATTAGAAACTGTCAACCAAAACTGACAGTATAGGTTTTTCCAGGTTTTAAGTGATTCTTGCTGGCTGCCACACATACAGGCTACACCAATGGAGCTAGGATGCTGAAATTTAAAGATTTACTTCTCATGGCTAGAAAAAAAAAGGTTTTTTATTTTATTGAAGTTTCCCAAAAAATGAATTTTTAAAGGGCAATCAATTTACAATGTAATTTCTTGCTAAATTGTTACTTTGGTTTGTGTACAGCAGCTTTCACACTTGTTTTTTTTTTTTTCAATTTTGACTTTTTAGTGAACCAACAAAAGGCGTGAGTAGTAACTTGTTAATTGATCACCCCAAACATGGCATGCTGCCAAAAGACGTTGGGCAAATGATGTTTTTTATTGAATGACTACCCAGACCTGTTCCTTTTAATTTTACAAATTTTTAAAGCTGTTATCTTGTGAGATGTGTTTTAAAATATTTGTGCATTTGGTTATTCATTTTCCATAAAAACTTATATTTGATGAATTTTACTGAATTACAGAAACATATAATAATTATTCCTGGTAGTAAAATAGTTGGTATAATCATTTTATATTCAAATTCTGAATAGTATCCTTTTTATCTGAGGGCATGATAAATCTAAATAATTATATATAGACTAGTACAATACCATAAAAAATAACAGAGTTATTTACGTATGGATCGGCACTTCTTCCCAAGATCAGAGTGTCTTTGCACTCTTCCTAGGATCAAAGTGTCACTAACTGGGATCCCACATAAAAAATGACCTTGTGTCATATCTTTCTCTTGTAGGGGTCGAGAGTTAAAAAGGTCACTCTCTGGCATTTCTGTCAAAGATGTGGGTGTGGTGTCTGTGCGCTCGTTGAAAAGTGTTACACACAAACAAAAAAACAATATATATATGTATTTATAAATATATATATATATATATATATATATATATATATATATATATATATAGATAGATAGATAGATAGATAGACACACATTTCTTTCTATATATGTTGATTATGAATAAATAGAATCTGTTTAGATTGCTTGGTTTGCGGTATTAAATCTCAACATCAGAATAGTAGTTTCATTGTTTACACATAAATGTCTGATGGAAGCATAATTTTGCTTCTCAAATAACCACTGGAAATTGGATTATGTTTTACCCTCTTTTTGGAAAATAAAATTTGCTGAAAAAGGAAACTGTGCAATATCAAAAGATTAACAACTCACCATCACAGTCAAAAATTGGACAATCGTTGTATAAAATTTTGAAGTCATATAAAAAAAATTCAGTCAAAGAATAACAATGGTCAGAATAAATTCTATTCATGACATCACTGGTGGTTTCCACAGGGAAACATCTACAATAGAATAAAAAAAATATCTTGAAAAATCTAGATTCTGGAGAAACTAGATGTTATTAATAAATCTGTCAAAATAAGGCCCCCAAAAGTTAAAAAAAAAAGGTATATTTCCAAAAATTAAAAAAGATTTGTAGAAAGGGTTTAGGGAGTGCTGATGCTAATTTTCAAGTCTATTGATAAAACGGTATGGCCAGGAGCGCTAGAATGCACAAACAAACACCTAAACACACACTCACATAAAAAAAGGATAGAATTCATCATCATCTTTTAATGGCTGCGGTTGTTCAGATTAATACTTATGTCTTATCAAATAAATGTACTAATATGAGTTCTTCTTATTTATTCCCCTTTTTGAAATGAAGAAATGTTACTAAACTGAATGACCGCTGTACAGCTTGCTTATTGAACTCTTGATGTAACATCATGTTATTGGCATTTCATTGCAATAGCAAATTCTCTTTTCTTTGGAGGCAAAAGGTGTGTCATTCGAAATGATTCAAATTCTGAACATGCCCTTGCTGTTTGATAGCATAAAGCTGAATATTCCGTTGCCTGCAGTGTTGGATTTTATGCTTCCATTTTTTTTCCCAAGATTTTACAACCGCTGTTGCTTTTATTAGACTAAGCTATCTTTCCCTTTTCTCTCTTTGTAACCGTGATTTCTTTTTCTTTTAGCTGTGAGTCACTTGCATTTGACCCATGATGCCAATCTTTCCACCCCCATCCATGAATGCAACTCTTGTGGAGACCAGTCCACAAATACGTTCAATTTTATCCTATTTTTTGAGCCTCTTTGGTTCGAATCAGTCAAGGCTTATTTTTTCATAGATTCAAATGTCAGCTTGTATAAACTGTGAACTCCTTCCCTACCTCACCTAACCATTACTACTAACACCGAGATGGAATCAAGGCCGTTTGTACCCTTCTGCATTACATAATCTTTGCATGGTTACTATTTCTTCTTGGTTGGATCAGGCCTGAATATTCTCAAAAAATCTCCTTTAACCACCTTACTCTGGTCTTTAGCTGATAAGTCATGTTTTGGTTGGACAATCCACACAACTTCTTTAGTCAATGTTCAGAAACTGAAGGTTTTAGATTACGGTAATACCCTGCTTAACGCTACCCCATTTAACACTGATTCACCATATCTCTTTTTTCCAAATATCTCTCTTGATAAATTTAGTATTGCTAAATTCTCCAAATAAATCATAATAAAAGATGGCATCATGGACAATCTCCCAAATAACTGAATACTGTGCACTTTGGTTTACATACCATGTGTATAAGAATAAACATATACACACAATAATTTATCAATGTGTGTCCACACTTGATGATATTTCACCAGCTCAGGAGAGTCGGTATCAGATAAAATACACAGCATGAACCCATTCCATCTGATTGAGCCCCGACAACAGCATAATATATTTTGAAATGACTGCTGGCTTAATCTCTATGTTATGTTATAATGAACTTGTATAGTTCTGTTTCATTTAGCACTGCATTTCTGGGGAATTAAGCCTAACTGTATTTGGCAAAAAACAAAAACAAAAAAACATTTATATTGACGTATACAGTACAAAAATGAAGACAAATATTTCCCACTTTTGGTAATAAGGATCACACCTTAATCTTATCGAGCAATAAAATGCATTATTTTTTTTATTCTTGGAGTCAAATATAAGTATAAATATAAAAGCTAAAACTACTGAACAAATATAACCTCCCCTATTGCTCTAGCCGTGTTGCATATTAGCTTAAAGGGATTTATTAACCAGAAAGCTGAAAGCTCCTGCTAACTCCTTAATCTACAGTAGACCTTCTCTCTGCATAAAAGGTGTTAACTTTCTTCTGTTTCCATGGTTGCACCAAGTACAGTTATTCTAGCTGCTCAGATATATGTGCAGTCTAGGTGAATAAACTTCAGAAATTCTTTCATATCTCCTTGTTCAAAAACTAGAAATCATTTAGAAAGTGCATTTCGTTGCTGACACCATCATCAATCAAAACTGAGGGAAAATTAGTTCATATATAGCTTGTATGCAGGGTAGGTAACTGAAGAAATTCTTGATCAAACCCAGAATTTAATCAATTCTTGTTCAGCTCGTGGCCTACCATTCTACAAAATGTCACTGAAAAAAGTCTGGATGAACAAAATTCCCAAAGTTTTTTCACATCTCCTTATTCCCAAAATCATGACATGAAAATAGTTTCATATAAATCATTTGGTAATTTCTTTTAGAATCAGGCATTGCTACTTTTCTTGGAGAAATTTTATGAGCAGTGTTTGCCTAAAAATTTGTAATTTTACTTTGGGAAGAACTGCTTGTGAAAAAGGCAAATTTAGCATATATGCAAATTTGACAAAGACAGTTTTTAAGAAATTTTCTTAGAATCGCAATTTTTTGCTTTCTATCATTCTCTTTTAAGTATGATTCAGTGATTCATTTTGAGAAACATGTTTCAGCAGATAGAAAAAAAACGTCATATTGGGCCACTTAGACAAAAATTTCTACACAATTGAGCATTTTGTAATAAAAGCTTATGATATGGTACACTAACAGCCAAAGCCATTCCAGAAGAATAAGGATATTGAGCCATCTTGAATTTGCAATATGTTGTCCATGACAGCCATTCTAGAAATAGTTACCAGAAACAACTGTTTTCTTAACAGCGATATATATATATATATATATATATATATATATATATATATATATATATAGAGAGAGAGAGAGAGAGAGAGAGAGAGAGAGAGAGAGGAAGAAAGATTGAAGACATAATTAGTTAAATATATTATCATCAAGAGTTTTCGGGAATTGCCATTCAGATAACTCATGCTAGTCATCGAAAATTCAAGATAGCGGTCATAGCTGGTATGAAAATTGTAATTGTAATTGCAATAAAGTTGCATAGGCTCGGCTAATATGGATAATCCCAGTGTCAAATCATACATTTTTTATGATGCAGAATTAGAATTCGGAACTTTAGAGTTACCCAGAAGCTTTCTTATATCACAATTCAAGACTCGGAACAGGTGATTGCAATAACTGCCTAAAGCAAGGATCTATTGCTGGAAAGTTTATTCAGCAGTCTTTCACAGTGACAGAGGACTGTGTAGTTTAAGGCAGCTTTTTGCACTTGCACTGTCTAAGAGAACCCTTCGTACATTTGCTGACAAGTTCAGAGCTGGACTGGCCTGCACCTGGTAGGTGTGCCCAGAAGGGTTATAATAACTCTCAGATGTCTTCGACCTACTTCATCCATGAGGTGAAAATAGTTCTGGTGTGAATGCTGTTATCTAATCCCGCTAAAGATCTCCTTTGTCCAATGCTCTTTCAACATACTCATCTTGAGCAGCCTTTGTTTGGGCTATTGCTAACAAAGCCTGAGTTCCGTATTGTTGGCCTAAAAAAAGAAAAGACTGTGTGGACTGTACAGACTGTCTATCCAGAGCTTATTCATTCCTTGATGAAACAATCTTCTGCCCTGGATGACATACCGATGGAGGTAACGGTATGGAGATTTCTAAGAAGAGGCACAATATGCGGATGATCCTTCAAGCAAAGGCTGCCCCAGAGGTGTAAGTTTGGAGAGCAGTGTACCAAGGAGATCATGCGAGTCAGATACTAGTGTTCATACCAGAACTACCTTCACCAGATTGATGGGGCAAGTCAAAGACATCTGAGGGGTACTATGAATCCTTCTGGATATGCCTACCAGATGCAAGCTAGTACAACTCTGAACCTGTCTCCTGTGAATGTTAGAAGGTTTCTGTCAGGCGGTGCAAGTGCACAAAGGTGCAAAAACAGTCCTCTGTTACTTCGAAGTTGAGTGCTGAATAAACTTTTCAGTGATAGACCCTAGCTTTGGGCAGTTATTGTTATCACTTATTTTAAGTCTTGAATTCTGCGATAAAAGGAAGCTTCTGGGCAATTCTAAAGTTACGAATTCTAATTCTGTATCATGAAAAATGTATGATTTGACTCTGGGACCATCTATATAAGACTAGTTCATGGAATTTTATGGCAATTATGATTTTCATATCACTGATGGCCATTTTGAATTTTTAATAACTAGCAAGTATTATCCAAATGGTAATTCCCAAGAACTGTGTATGGTCAAAGACTCAACTAATTAATTCATATTATATTCTTCACTGATATGATAATTGATGCGAAAACAGTTGTTGCTGGTATCTAATTTTAAAATGACTGCAATGAGTGTCATATTGTAAGTTTATGGAGGCTTGATACCCAAATCCTCTTGGAATATCTATGGCTATACATGTACCAAATTATATGCATTTTTTACTGAGTGCACAGTTATTTTTCTAGGCTGCACCATTATACAGCAACATTCATTTGGATGTGTGTTGATCAAGTAGTTGGTTAGGTGCTACCACTTCAGAGGAATCTATGCTCAACTAGATTTTTGGACATAAGGAGAGCAAAATGAATGACACAAACATTTTCATCAGAGATAACAAAACATGACATAAAGAAAGAGTGACATGAATAGTGTATCAAAGGTGTGATATAGTAAGAGTTTAGGCTACACCTTTAAGTGAAGAAGTTGTAGAGCTCCAATTGCCAATGCTCCAATTGAGAGCTTGAACTCAATTGATAGCCAACAATTTATTTACGGTTTTGGATAGGCACTGTATGCTTCAGAAACACGGAGTTGATTATCATTCCATTTTATGTTTCAGATGTACTGCGGAAGCAATAACATTGAATCTTGGGAATTCTACAGTGTCACTTTGTTACAGTAATACTGATGCCACTCTTTGAACATTTATCTACAATTTATTACTCCTTTGATATATCACTCTTTCGTAACCAATCCTAACAAATAATTAACTTTATTCTAGAAAGCATATAAAATCATACGATTTTTCACTTATCAGTGTATTGTTACTGGAGGTTAGAGTTCAGTTTCTTCGAAAACGTAAAGACACAACTTGCACACTTTGTAGAGACATCTTTGATAAATTGAAATCACAAGTCTTTCAGATCAGTGCTGCTTGAACTGGTGGAACCCAAAGTTGAATGAAATTATTTTGGGAATGAATGGATGGAAGATGAATGACTTTGCCTAATCAAATGTTCTTATTTTTTCTCTACTTAAAGAAGTAATTTTTATCGTAAATATACACAATGAGAAAATGATGTTTTTTAAGAATCTAATTCTAAGATTGCAGTTTACTCACTTTACTTCTAATAACTCCTCTGTGGGGTTTTTGGTTACTCTTGTTTTTCTTTGTATAATTTTTTAATCTTGAAATACTTGAATAAAATAAACATCTAAGAGTTGATTTATGGTTTTTTTTTCATGATACGAAAGAATTCTACATAAAATAATCCATAAGGAATAGAAAGATAAAAGTGATCAAAAACAGGGAAATTTTCTTTCGTGGTGAATGAAATTTAGTGATGAAGACTTGAGAGCAAATGACACTGAAATTAGTTTGAAGGAGGATTGTTTCAAGTAGAGAAAACTACAGGAATCGGGTTACTTCTTTTAGTAGAAACGTTTTTTTCTTACAAAATGCTCACCCCTGCCTATGCTTTGAGAAACAGCTGTCATGGATTTGATATTTCTGAAATTTTGAAAAAAATGTTTGCTTTTAGTTGTAAAAATATCTCATGACCTTATTTACCTCTGCCAACGCGGTTGGTGGAGGTGTACGTATCCATTCATGTCTGTCTGTCTGTATGACCACACAGTATCTCTCTAAGTTCTCAATGAATTTCAATGAAATTTTTTGGAAGAGTTAGATGCAATCAAAGGAAAAATTGTTAAAAGTTTGAGAAAGATCCTGAATTTGTCTGCATTGTTGTACCATCTTATTTTTATCAGCCACAAATCTGCATACAATCTTTAGGATCCAAGCTGTCAATTGTGATGTCCAGCGGTTGTCTGCCATTTTTACAACATGACTAGCCCATTGCCATTTGAGTTTTCTAATTGATTTTGTACCTCTGACTCCTGTTTTTCTTCTCATATATTGTTCTGTCATGCGGTTTCTATATGGGATATTAAGCTTGATCCTTTCTTGTGTACATTGCATGGTTCTTAGTTCGAAGGTTCCATGTTTCATTTCCTTAGGTGACTATTTGGCGGATGCATCGGTTGTAGACCCTTCTTTTCAAAACTAATGGGATCTTTTTGTTCTTGAAGATTGCGCTTCCTCCACCAAAAGCTTGCTAACATAGGGTAATTCTTTGTTTGATTTTTTCTCCTTTTGAGGATAAGTAGATGTAGTTGTCTACTTTCTTTCAATTTTGATCATTGTGTCTTTGTCCTCAATATATTTGTTTCACAGGATACTGGTTTTACTGGTATTTATATGAAGACCTACTTTCTTTCTTTCTTTCTTCATTCAGTTTGCCTTACATTTTATGGAGTTCATGGAAGTTCTCAGCAAAGAGTTCTTTAGCAAAATTGGCCTCGAAATCAAGGGAGATAACTCAATATAAATGATATTCTTTTATGTGTATTGTCATTGGGTGTTCAGAAAGTAATTACATGTTTTCATGTTTGGAAAGTAATTACATATTTCCAAAAGGGAGATAAAAACAAACGCCAGTGAAATTTGATTAAATACTATTTATCAATAATTAATCATCATCATTATCGATGACAGCAGACTAACAGGGAGGCACATTTTAAATTTCAAATTCTGTGTTTTTTTTTTCTGAAAAAGCTTGAGAGACTTTTTCCGACTTCTTTGTTTCTTAATGTTGTCTTGAACTTTACTATATTCTATAAACAACACACTAATGGGTAGAAGAGATGATGAATTGAATCCAGACATCAATTTATACCATTTAATCCTGATTGGTTGGCTTATAATTTATAGCAGTGAAATACGTAATCATGTCCCGAACACATAAATACATGATTATTTTCCAAACACCTTAATATTTTCCGTCTCTCCTTTTATCAAGTTTTCAGTG